>JAPZDY010000006.1:4949836-4962001 GCA_029783645.1 Ctenochaetus hawaiiensis | reverse complement strand
TGTTAAAATTACATCACTAACTGCAACCTGCAACAAACAAAAAACACAAGCCTGACGCTATGAGTCATCTGAGAAATGACGGAATGAGTATGACTCACGCAGTTAATATTCAACCAATGAATGCACTAGATTGGGCAGTGTGGAACCAATGAGAGTGGTCGGCGGGCGGGAACTGTGTCGTATTGGGCGGGGTAAATAACCGAACCTCAAGGATTCTTCTGTTGGCTAAATTCCCCTAGCCATTCATTCTTGCCCACATGCTTGAGGGTGCATCTCTAAGGAAAGGTAAGCCAGGCTTTGTATATTCTAGTGTGTCCCAAGGATAGATAATTGTTAATTGTGATACCATGCCAGTATATAGCAATACAATAGGACCACTGCTTTTACCACTTACGTTAACGTTATATGTACAGCACAAGGGTTGTGTTTGTTAGCAACACGAGGCTAATAGCGTTAACCCAACGTTAACACATTAGCTCAATGTGTAACGTTAATAGTTCTATTATCTCTTACGTAATACTCTTATAAGTAAACGAACAAGTTAAAACTAAGTTTCAAATGCTTATCGGCGTAACGATGGGTACGACATGTTTGTAGTTTTAGCTTTGTTAGCTAGCATACGTAATACTGTAGCCTGTGTAATGGGGTACGGTGAAGCGTGAATAACCGGAACTTGTGCATCACAGCCCGCCTTTCTGAGACATTTTCAATCGCAAAACCGTTAACTGAAGTCAACATATCAGATAACACCATTGCGAAACTATATTTTGCGTTGAATAATTTTATATCTGAACGCTATCATACATCTATCAATTTTAAACATAAATAATCTCTAAAACAACGATTGTTACCACGCGCACATTAAAACATGGCTAACGTTAATGAAAGTGACTTACAATCCTATGATTAATATGCCTCGATAACAAAAAAGTCTTGGTTCGTTCTCTTATACTGTATGTAACTGAAGGTCTGAAATCAAATGAAACCTCGAGGGGTTTCAGAAATAAAGGTTCTATCTCATATCTTATCAGAAATGAGGATGTGTATTCTAAAATGAGGAAAGTGTAATGTTGCCATGTGGAAGTCAATGTAACTCAGTATTTTAGGAAAACCCCGATTCTGGCCTCACTTTCACGCAGCGTAGTTTGTACGGTTTGACATGACATGCTTAGCATAGAAAAACTTGTGCCCTACTGCTGCTCATCTAACTATAGTTCATTTGCTTACAGGAACCGTCCGAAAGTAATGAAACGGCTGTGAAATATGAGGAGAGAAATTGCAGCTGTGGTCTTCTTCCTGAAGAGGCTTGTGAAAAAGGGGGAGAAGTTAGAGTCGCACAAGATCGAGCTTTTTGTTGAAAGACTGGCTGTTGCATTGCAGGAGAAGTTCAAGGGGCACTGGTACCCTGAAACCCCCAGCAAAGGACAAGCATACAGGTACTGCACCCTGTCTTTTAATATTTTTACTTGCTTTTGATAGTTGGAAAGTTGAACAGTCAACCTCCAACATTATGATAAGCACAATGTTTGTTTGGTTGTTTGGTGGTGTTGTTTTTTTTCTTTCTTCCTTTTTTTTTTTAAATGTCTCTCTATTGACTGGTACATACAATGTGAGAACTGTTTAAGTTGATAATGATTTTGTTTGCTGTGCAGGTGCATCAGAGTGAACAGGTTCCACAGGCAGGATCCAGAGCTCCTTCGGGCCTGCCAGGAGAGCGGGGTGCAGTACAGTGACCTGGGACTGCCCTGTGAACTCACATTGTGGGTGGACCCTGGGGAAGTTTGCTGCAGGTCAGACAACATTTGAGAAGCTGATAGTTCAACAAAAATGACAATAATGGTTTTTAGCAGATAGTTTTTAACTCTTATTGTAAGTGTGGTTGTAGAACGTTTACCAATATATTAATCCAATACTTTTTGGGAATTTTATTATTTCTGCATAGTCTGCTCAGAATATGAATAGCTAAATTTGGCACAGAATGGCACTAGCAGCTAATTTTTTTTGGGGGGGTGGGGGGGGGTATTTTGAATTTTTAAAATGTTTTTCCAGCTCTGTACGTTTCATGATCACTTTACCTGGAGTAACACTGGTGGCTAAAAAACATTCTCAACTTAATCCATGCCTACAATTCTTTATTTTTACACTGCTAAGTTGTATTTAGACCCAAAAATTATATCTGTCGTTATGTTTCTCTTACTGTTATTAGATATGGAGAGAAAAATCCTTGTTTCTCAGTGGCCAGTTTCTGTAACGATGATGAGGAGGACAAAGATGTTGCAAAGAAGGTGACAAATGCTTTGGAGAGGGTGACATCCGATTACCACTCAGGATCTTCATCTGATGAGGAGAGTATGCGCGCTTCCCCCCTCACTATCTCCAACAGCCGCTGTTCTTACCAGGTATTGTATAATAGATTTAATAATCTGATTAACTGAGCATCCAGTGCAGGAGTATAAAGGTTTCTTAAAACTTAAAAAATAATAACCAAGTTGTCCTGAACTGTAACATAGCCATTAGGAATTAGTTGTTCCAAAAGGTCATAGCCAAGTACTGTTTATGTTTCAGTTAATGGTGTTTATCTTTGGGAATCACACAGCTGGAGTTTGGTTCTTTTGGTCTTGATTCTTTGATTGATTCAATTTAAAATTGTTTCTTATGTCAAAACAACCTCAATTTAAAACCTAATTTTGATTCATGGAATCAAAAACAGGGCACTGTTTCTGGACCTTTGCTCCATTATGCCATGTGCTGAACCATTCACTGGTGTCTCTCATAGAATAAAACAACATTGCAGATTATTGTTCCACAGCCTGTTCATTTTAAAAAGTTTATAGCAATAATTATAAAAATTCATTTGAAAACATCTTTGTCTCCTGACTGTATCAGTTGAGGGTTTTTGAGAGGAAACAGAACAAGCATAGTTTTTTTTCCACTTGAAGTTGACCCAGGTGCAGATGAGCTTCATTCTTTTCATTTCTGACAGCACATTGTTAACTAATATTTAAAAAAAAAAAGATTTTTGTGATTTGATTCAAAATAAAAAAAAGAATCCTAGTTCTTAGATGACAAGATTGTTGCCCATCCCAAGTGGCAGTTAAAGTTGACTGATCCCCCCCACCCCACCCCCTTTTTTTCTTTTTCTTCAGGCAATGAATCCAGCTGCTCCTACATGGCATCCTAAGAAGATGGTGCCGGGAAAGGGTCATGTCCATCCAAGGCATAACTACAGCTTCAGGCCTCACAGCAGAGCCCCCCATACACTAAGGCATAATCTGTGGATCCCCCCTGGTTATAGAGGAGGGAATGGATACTGGGACACAAACCAAAATATGGCATATTGTTATAGTTAGAAATCATGATGTTTATTATTCACACTGGACATTAAAGCTAAATACAAGTTAAAGGTGACTGACCAATGTTTTTTTAAACATGAATTTTTATATCGTACATATCAATTGTTTTTGACAAAGTCTTTTTTGCACTTTAGAAAAACTTGTTATAGTTTAAGTAAATAACTTGTATTAATCTAGATATTAAAAATTGGAATACTACACATAGTCTTGAAGTACTGTATTTTTACAATTCTACTGTCCTTTGTGACGCCGTTTTATTTATTAATAGTGTAGAATTGTCATGTATAGGCTTAAATTTATGGTGTTTTATTAAACACATTTTCCAAACATCTGTGAGTTTTGTTTATATTATTTACCTGAAGATTGTCAAAGTGTTTTTGATAAAGTGTTTTTTGTGTTATTTTTGGTATTTAAAGAAGAACAAACTGAAGAAGAAAAGTAGAACTTTTAAGATGACTGGAATCAGTCCAGGTTTATGGTTTGTCTGAGCCACTGATCAGCAGGATACTTAATATTTATTAAAGGAATAACTATGGCACAACTAAAAAGGTTTAGGATGCTTTTTTTGGTAATGTTTAGCTCAACAGTTTAATTATTCAGAATCTTTTTACAAGTCTTCAAATGTTAAAAGCACCACAAATGAAATTCCACTGTTTTGTCAAATTAAGAAAAGAATCTTCAGTGTTAGATATTAGTAGAGCTAAGTAGAGAAATTAGTATTTTGGCAAACCCTGACACACTACTGTAGATGATAATGTAGGTGATGTGGCTCCAGACACAGAGCAATAGTCTCATCAAGTGTAGAGTCCTGAGAGGAGGTTAAGCATTAAAGAACCCAGTAGCTCAATACATGACTGATGCTTTATCCTCTACATAGTGTCAAAATTTTGTTTTTGACAAATCTTAAGGGGGCAAACATTTGTATGATAGCTGTAAAGTCAAGATGGGTTGTTGGGCCACTAAGCAACAGAAATTCATGGTGTTTTCACTGTTCTTTTTCCTGAGCAACAATTTTAACATTTTGTACTGGTTCATTTAAATGTCATATCAGTGCATCACAATTATCTCTGGACAATATGTGAGCTGGACAGTCTTGAAACTGTGACTTAAAAAGTAGATTTGCCGATGTTCCTTAGATATATATATATTATTTAAATTAAATACACACAATTGTCAACCTATGATTAAAATTGATGATACATTTAAAATATAGAACAGAATAAAAAATATTCTTATAACTGAACTATTTATAACAGGAATTGCCTTTACTTTCAAGTCAAGACTCTGAAGTTGAGCAAATGTGAGTGAGAAACCTGTCTGTAAATATGGCCGTTTAGGGCCGATTACCTCTCTAGAATGATAAAACCAGAGTTTTTGAAATTGTTATTTTGCTCCGTATTTAGGCACACGGGTGCGTTCCTGGTCCTCACCGGCAGAGGGCACTACTGACTTTTCTTAGGGAAACCCGCCTGTCACGTGACGCCCTGCGGCGTGCTCTGCCGTGCACCTGCAGAGAGCGGCGGAGGAGGAGGAGTGGAGTTTGGATGCTTTGGTCGAGCTGTGCTGCCGCTTCTCACTCGAATTCAGCCTAAGTTCTCCGACCAAGTTTCACTGAAGAAGTCGTGGAATAATTGGAACAGGAATGGAGCTTTCGATAGCCCGGTTCTGTTGTATACTGATGATCCTTTTCGCAGGTAAGTTTTTTGTTATTAGCCGCTGAGCTACTTTGATTCTAATGATTTTTTTTCGCTAAAACGGCAGCGAGTAACGTTTATGGTCAGCCGTGTTCAGCCACTGGCCTCACCATGGAAACTTACCGTTTTCGATAAGTTACACATGCTGCTGAGTTTAGGTTACATTTCCATCACCTCGAGTTAATATTATTATCATTTAATTTGTTTAACCAAACCACATCTGAACTCAGAAAAAATCGCCCAACAGGGAGTAACTTTGACCCAAGGTCAGTTTAGTTTAGTTAGCTAGCACTTCAAACAAAGCAACCGGCTGAAGAGAATTTAAATGGAATTAGTCAAACCCTAACTAAGTTAGGTTACTTACGGAATTACAATTATATTTTTTTTCGTACAAAATATAAAGAAAATATGCGCAGAATAAAGAAAAAAGGGTCATCAGACAAAAATCAAAGTTTGCCAACGTCATTTTATATAATTTTATCGGCATCCAAGTTAATACAAATAAACCGACTGATTTTATTGTAATCGACCTTTAACCAAGTAAGATGGCTGGCTTGAGGTAAATGATGATATTCTGACTGGTTATTAAAATTTATTTTACTTGGGCGTCCCCAGTAATGTTAAGCAGATGATGGATAATTTTTTCAGGGACGTTTCCTGATGTCAGAAGTCTGGTTTTATCCGAGTGATGAATTTTAGTTTATCGTCTGGTTGTAAACACAGTAGATTGATCCGCTTATAAACCTGTGGCTATGGAACTACAAAGTGTTGCTTTTTTTGTCTGCCATCTGCCAGCAGTGCTGACCCCCCCCCCCCCCCCTCCTCCCGCCCCCGTCGGAAATCCATGTCTATCACATTTAATTTAACCAAAAGTCTGGTCCCGTTGACAGTTTTCTTTATGTCGGTGTCGTTTATTTATTTAAAGTTTAAATGGCAGTAAACTCATTTTCTGAATGTTTAGTCCTGGTGACCCTCACCTCAGAGGGTTTTTTGTTTGTTGATACTGTAGGCGGACAAATAACAATGTGGGTTGCGAAAGCTTTGATCGCAGTAGTTACTTTAACACCGTCCCTGCCTGTGCTAGCCTCTAGTCAATTATTTAAAGGTGAAACTAAGATACTGCTTGTTTTGCTGCAGTCTTAAAGGACAAAGATCACCACACATTGTTTGTTTGTTTCCCCCTTTGTTTAAGGCATCGGGAATTCAATAATAAAGTTGGCTGGTGTGCGTTATAAGAATAAGAATATAAAAGGATGAAATTAAAAGTTCTTATTTGTGATTTTTTTAAAACTTGTGTTTGTGTTTTTTTCTGTTAGGGTGTCCTTAGCAATAAATGTAGAAACACTGTTAACATTAGTTAATGTTTTAGCAAAACTTTATAATAATATTTAATTTACCTCTGTTTTGTTTTTGTTTTTTTTTTACAAGTGCATGAATGTTTGTATGTAAATAGGCGTGGCTGTTTGCTGCCCTGGAATTTACACTGAAACTGGCAGGTTGCTCCTCCCATTTCGAACAAATATGTGAAACTTAAGCTCATCCATTGGTTTTAATCAGTGACATGTAGTGGCAGTTATTGAAATAACTTCTGAGATTTGGTGGGAAACCGCAGAGCCTTGGTCCAGGGAAATGACATTCCAATATGGTGATTAGTGAGAAACCACATACAAGGAAGAACTGCTTTGTTTAGGATCCTCCAGCATATCTCTTTATGTAAGGTTGGGTCATTCAGTGTAATATAAGGTTTACAGTGTGTTGTTTAGTCTTCTTTTGTCTCTCAGTTCACATTGTTGCGTCCACTAGTTTGGGCTCATTACCATCTTAATGGCATCATGGCCTCGTCATTCGGGTGCTGTTCCACTTCACCAGACAAGAACAGTATCTGCCAGACTCATAGCATTCTCTTAACATCGCTAACAAAAACGCAATAATGTGCTAACCTCTCTTAAAAGGAAAATAACAAGTGGAGTCTTTCTGCTCCATTTTGTTTGCTCTATTTGTCCACAAGGCACAATGTGGAATACAGAATTTGTAGAAAGAAGAAGAAATGCACTTGTGAGAGGAAATGCTGAAATTTGACACTATAATTCTTGAGACCATAATTCTCAAAAATTAGGTCAGTGCAGAAGATTTAGTATTTGTAAAAATGCTGTTAGTATTTCTCTGGCCTTCACATTATAAAAGGAATGAAATTTGACCATCCTTTGATTTGCATCAAGCTGTCATTATAAGAAAGATGATTGGTTTTCAAAGTTAACATGAAATCATGTGAGGTGTCATCATTAGATAATTAGTCAAATATTTGTTTTGTGGCAATGTTCCCAAAGGCTGTAGGTTGTAACTGACTGTGGGTCTTCCCTACACATGACCTTCAATGCAAAAAAGATAAACATCACAGTAAAAAAGTTAACTAAACTGCTTGATACAAGGAAGAAACAAAGACATTAAAATGTCTGTACACAGTGTAGCTTTAAAAAAAGTGCCTTCGACAGGGCCTCCATATTTGTTCCCTTTTGGTTTTGTTTTGAATATGTAATGTTATCATAGACCAACTGCTGTGAGCTGGCTGTTACTCAGAACAGTGACATCAGTGGCTGTAACACACACTCAAGACTGCTCCATGCACAGTCAGACGCATAACCGTCATTCTACTTTTTATTTATTTAACAAGTTTATTTGAATAAAGAAAGTTAACATAACATAGAAAATAAAGCAACATGCTTTTTGCTGCTCCAGAAAGTCTTTTGCCAACAGATTAGTCTGTTACATCTTTGTCATCAAAGAAATTGTCCAAGTTAAAACTTTTTTTTTTCAGTTTTAAGACACTGTGATTAATTCTGCCTGGCATGTCCGCCCTCTTTTTCCCTTTATTAACAAATACCACTTGGTTGTTTCTTTGTTGTCCATACTCAGTGCATGGGTTTGCTTGATGCCCTGATTTAGAACTGCAGTGGTTGAAACATTATGTCCTTTTTATGATGTAGCAGCCACAGTGAAGGCATTTTCATATTTCCTGTCTTGTTTGTACCATTTCTCTTATTTAAGTGTCTGGATTGGCTTCTTTTTGGACCAGCCTTTTGCCCTGGTGCTTTATCCCCGTCTACTTCTGACTGTTTGGGTCAAGAGTAAAGCCACTGACTTAGTATAAACATACATGGTGAACCGATGATCAGACACAAAATGAGGTTACCTGATAAGCCTACAACCAAAGGCGCTGTCTTGGAACTGGTTGCTTGGTTACCTTTTGAAAACAGACATGCAGATCCAGGGAGTTTTCTTTAGAAGGCTACCCTCCCCCTTGCTTGCAAGTGTGTATAAGGTCTTATTTTTCCACAGAAACAAGTGTTATTTTGCACAATAACTTCAAGAGGAACTGTCACAAATTATTATTTTATCCCATTTTTTAAGTCTAAGTATTATGCAACGCTTTAAAATCCTAATAGTTTTACCTTTTATTCATTGGACGCTTGGATTTGGATTTGGACGTCCTAAGCTATCTTAAGTTGGCAGCTCAAATGACTACCTACCTGTCCCAGTTCATATCTGCTAGCTTAGCCTGGTTTGTTTTTAGCTGGATGGCAAGGCCAGTTGGTTGCTTTTATTAGGATTTTTAACTTTTAGCACTACTATGGACGCTACCTCTGGATGCTGACTTGTTCAAACAAGAACAGCTGCTAGACTACTTGCTTGCTTCTGTCTGTTTTCAAATGCAAAAAATAAAAGTTGATAAATAGTTTCTAGTCAGTCCCTGTAGCCCAGTCCAAGCATATCTCCTATACAAAGGCAGCTCCATGTGTTATTGCTCTTCTCCTGACTACCACTTGCCCTAATCTCAAACTTGTCCGCCACTCTTTGATTGGTGGCGTAGACCAGTGCTAGAGCTGGTGCAAATCCTGGAGATTGTGTTGCAAGCCCAGAAGAAGCAGAGAAAAGACTACCTGACATGAATAAAGCTGATGTAATGGTGTTGAACATTGCCACTGGTGTTGGTCAGTGCCGGCCCCAGTCCAGCTGCTGAGTGAGCTTGGATGGAGGCCATACCTAAGGTCTCAGTTCTTACCATGACAACTAAATGGTCCAATCTCAGGACTCAGTCATTACAGAGTCAGGTCAAAGGTAGTTCATGGTAGCCAGTACCACCCAACTTCAGTGGCTTCACAGCCTCACCTGGAACTCTCACACTGCTGTGCCAAGAACAAAGAACCTCATTTTATGGACTGTCACATATTTATGAAGTGGTCTCTAGGTTTGGTATGTTTTTTAACTATTCTAGCTCACTTTTGTCTTAACAGTACCATAGTAGCAAATCAGTGGACTGTTTTAACCTTGCAATGTGTATCTGTATCAGACAATGTCTTGGATCAAGAATAATATAATAATATTTGTAGCCGGGAGTCAGAGAGTTGAAAAATCAGAGCAGAGATAAGAAATTGGGTCTTCAGGTAAACTGACATCTCCTGTGAGTCCATTAAAGAGATATTACTCCACTTCGGTATCATGGCAAAGAATACAAGAATGTAACACTTTTAAGACTTTATTTCTACTCATCAGCACAACCGTTTAATTTTAGGCCTGTTGATCAGCTGGCAATTACAACCCCCCACCCTTATGCCTCAGCTGAAAATTATGCTAATTGTGAAAAGTTTTATCTTACTTCATTAATCAAGTAGAATCCATCAGAGCCCAAGTAACCCAATATTGACACAAATTCCAATATTTATCATCCACCTCAGAAAACTAAATCACTTTCTCCAGTGTCCTTGCTTGAGCATACTAAAGTGTCTCATAGCGTAATTAATGTTTATGAACTACTCTTTTTAAGTTCAGAAGATCTACTGAGCCCTGTCTCCTTTCAATTTTTAGCTGTTTTTTTAATGTCCGAGATTATTTAGAAACAGAAAGTGTTCACCCTTTTAAAAAAAACTGCGATCAACCCTGCACTCCCTCAATATTATAGACCCATTTCCAAGCCTCCAAGTTGTCAAAAAATAAAAAAAAAGTTTTAAAAAAATTCTTTTAACAGCAGAAAATTGCTTTTTAAAAATGTAGTCTAGCCTCCAAAAACAATGCAGTGATAACCTTCAGATGGCCACAGATGCTGAGATGTGTAGTCCTTCTTCCGCTGAACCTCAGTGCTGCTCTTGATACAGTCAAAGCCAACATTTTATTAGACAGGTTGAGGAACTGGATAGGAATATCAGGTAAAGCGTTACAATGGTTCACTTCATGCCTGCTGAACAGTAGGTTGTATTTCTCTGTCAGTATCTGCATGTCTTTTCTCACTCCTGTCAAGTATGGTGTCTAACAGGGGTTAGTTTTTGGGCCTATTCTGTTATCATTGTACATGCCCCCTCTGGGTTGTACCCTCCAGAGACATGGTGTTTCCTTTCATTGCTAAACCAAAGACACACAGATCCAGCTGCCCAAAGAGCCACCGATCTTGGCAAGCTGAGTTTCTTACATGACTGCCTATGAGATGTAGAAAAACTGAGTGTCACTTTTTTTTTTCTTTGCCACTAAACTCTGGCAAAACAGAGGTTGCTGTAATTGCCTTCCGTCACATAACCAAAGAAATCCTGCCATCTGCTGTGATCCTGTTCAAACACTTCAAGCTTGTTGCAAAAAATCTTGATATGTACTTTAACATTTTTTTTCTAAGTATCTCCACCACATCACACCATGTTTGGCCTCTAGATAGGCAAACAGTTTGTTAAGAATTGATTTTAAGTTCTTAGTTTTTGACTCTTCATTGTCTCATTCTAATTAATCCAACCTTTTGGTTGCATATGAGCTAACATTAACTGCATATGGGCTAATGAGTAGCTTTTGATCTTTGTGAATGATTTATTTTGGTTATCATTATTATTATCATTATTATTATTAGTAGTAGTAGTAGTAATATTTTACTCATGTCAGAGGAACAACTGTTACTCTCATAGCTTTGTGTGTTGATGAGAAACAAATAGTTACAACCAGAGAGTTGGGTGGAGATGTGCAGTACAACCTGAGTCATTGTCATTGGCCCCATGCAGACAGTAATGACATGAGGTCACATTTACTTGTCATGACCCAGCAGTCCATCCACTTGCCTCTACTCTCCTTCTGTTGGCTAAAACATGTTGCTGCCATGGCTTCACCTCCAAACAAGCAGCCACCCACTCTGCCTGGAGCCCCCTGTCCTTGGAAATGAAGCAGGAACATGAAGAATCAGATTACACTCCAGAGACACTGCTTTGTCCTTCACAATCTGATGATGGGGACGACCGAGCATGAATATTCACAGCCCCAGACTTTAATATTTTAGCATGCCAGTGGCGTACAAGCCCTGTGCCAACTCCTGTTCACCTACATGGTAGTGTGAAACGCTGATCACGCCTTTACCTCACCACATTACCCTACCTCTTCCCTCTTTTCCCCCTCCATTTCATATCAGAATTACTGAATGAACAAATTGCTGCCTGCTAGAGAATCAATGAAAATGATTAATGGTGGTGCTTGTTTCTGTGTCCTGTTAATGGGTTTGCAGCCACTCTGTATTCAGTGCTCATTTCTTTTTTACAGGTATGGGGTAAAACTGCATTCTGGGATGCTGCCAAAGCGTTCTTGGGGGAAGATATATCGGCAAGATTACACTTGAATTCTTTGGTCATAAAGTAAATGTTAAATTGACATATATTTCAAGTTAGTGTGTCTTCTGACCTCTATAACACTTTGGCCACAATACTGACCTACTGACAGCACCAAACCCGCCTGAGGGATGCAGGTCATGTGCTATACTGCACTGGCGCTTTTTTTTTTTTTTTTAATTGACAGGTTTACAGTCATTCACAGATCTGACAGATGTATAATAGGCCAGTGGCAGTAAATATCATTTCTTTAAATACAAGCAAGAAAAGAAAAATGAGGAAGTGAAAAACGTTACAGGAATGTAAAGACATAGTCATGACACATGGCATTTAAGGTGATACATCTACTGTTTCCAAGCCAAAACACAAAGCCCTGCAGTTATTGTTTGTGAACTATCAGGCCCCAAGTAAGCTGTGAAAGGACTCCATACTTTATAAAACTGAAAAGGTTCCTCTCTTAAATAAAAGCTGAGCGCTTCTAATGGCATGAAC
>JAPZDY010000006.1:4915274-4931783 GCA_029783645.1 Ctenochaetus hawaiiensis | reverse complement strand
AGCTCACACAGAGTTCAAAGGGTGTTGCTAGTCCTGGTTAAACCATCTGCATTACAGTGGAACACGCACTTTGAACACTAGTAAAGATCCATTTGTGTTTGCATGCATTCTCACTTTATTCCTCTTTAATGGAAACATAAAAAGGGTCATCAGTTGCTCATCTTGGCTCCTGTTGCATAATTATCTTTGTACATTAAAGTCAGCTTCATCTGTCAGATGGTGGCAAAGCAGTAAAATGAGATGCAGATGTACATGTTTATGTATATGTTTCAGACAGAGTGAAATTTCTCTTTGATCATGGTCTAAAAATGTCAGAGTTTCATGTGTTTGGTGTCATTTTTAAAACGCAATGTGTTACATATATCTATGTTACACGTTTGTATGTTACACGTTTACATACATATATACACAAACAGCACTTTTTAGCAGCAACATATTGTGGTTTCCTCTCTTTTTTTTTTTCTTTTTTTTTTTTTTTTTATTCCTAAAGCTGTTCTCCCCCCGCAAGCTGACTGGAAGGTGGCAGGCTGTCAGAGGGATTTTAATGTGTCGAGGCAGCATGTGACAACTCCATTCTCTATGGACTGTGTTCCTTGCTGCGGCTTAAATCTCTTATTGAATGGAGAATCTTAAACCAGTTGATGTCACCAGGAAATTATGTTTATTCGTTCCAAGAATAAATGCTTGAGTCTGTTCCAGTTTGGTGATGGGCTCCTGCAGTTTTATTTTTTATTATTATTATCACCATTCCTTTAGCTAAGCTGTGTTCTGCTCTCTTTTTTTCACCATGTGATTTACATTATAAATATTTAAAGAGTTACTTCTAAGACAAGATGTAGCCATATTTATTTTATGAGTGACACATTTTCTCAATGAAAACATTTGACAGCTGACTAAAAATGTTTGTGTAAAGCAAGTCACTACAATTTCCATCAACTTTGCATCCAAGTGATACAATTGTTCAAACAATAGAATTTTCAGTCACCAAAAAAAACGTGTGAATTTAGAGTCCGTGGTCTTGTGTCAGTAATATTTCACAGCTTTAAACATCGCTGCCAGGTTGCACGTATCCTGCCCCATCTTCCCCAAAGACAATGCAACAGAACAAATGTAGCCAATGAAATCTTGAACATCTTCAGTAGTCCTGATTAGTGTGATTTGGTGATGTGAGACCCAGTCCAGTAAAAATATGTGTAAATTTCTAAACTCAAGTATTTCTAATTTAAATTTAAAATCTTACAAATTATGAACTTAGTGCAGGCTTCTGTATGTAGATGGTTCTCCCAATAAAAAGTTACAGCGGACATCACTTTGCCACTGAATGTAAAGAGAGTTAGATATTTATATTTAAAATGTTATCTTTAACAGCATGGGCCTCCTAACAAATTATGATGTTTATATTAATAAATGAAGATTCCTAATTAGTAATCAGAGGTTTTAATTTACCCGAAGGTATCTTGTCAATATTTGACCAAAATTAAAAAGCCATGTAGTAAATTAACTTATATCAAATGTGGCATTAAAGTCACCGTAAAAAATCTTTATTAAAGTAAATACAAGATGCTTAAATGTTGCTGTAATTGCTTTCAGGTCCATGTTGTTTTGATATTATGCACCTTAAAGCTTTGATGTAAACTTGCTTTCTCTGTGTGTCTCTCTAGGTTTGGCCTCTGGTCTCGATATTATATCTTCAGACTCAACACCCATAGAGAAGGCCAGCGGTCAGAGTGTGAAGCTGGATTGCCAGTTCACTCTGGCCCCTGAAGATTCAGGACCTCTGGATATTGAATGGAGCTTGTTGTCTGCTGACAACCAGAAAGAGGACAAAGTGGTATGTGTAGTTGTTCCAATAAACATCAATACAGTTTTATTTCAAAGATAGTGTATGTGGCAGTTATTTGTCCTTTGATGGACTTTAATTTAGCACAGTTATTATATCTATGTTAAGAGTAGTCAAGCTTTGTTCTTGCCTTGATAGAATCTTTTTCAACTTTATCTTTTGTGTTGTGAAATTCATTTATCACTATTATTTATTCTTATTGCTTTAAAGATTTTGAAAGACACTCTTTTTTTGAAATGTGTGTGGTTTTGCAGTAACTTTTGTGTGGTGGTGGTTTGTACTTGTAGTGTGTAGTTTTGTATGTTGTGCAAAAAACATTACAGGTTATTTATTAGATGTGTATTATTCTTAAGGTGTGGTCATTTACAAATGTAATTTTAGCCGCATGTTTTTATGTTGAGCATTTGTTCTCCACATCGCTCTCACAGACACACAGGAGCAATGGGAGTTCTCTTTATCACATGCAGTGTCTTTCCTTTCCAGCATGGCTCTCAGCCATGGAAATTGAGACTGCACAGCTCCACAGGATCTCCATGTGCCCTCAGGGCTTTCACAACCATCGAGACAGATCATTCCAGCGGTGTGGTCCTCTGTTGTGGCTCTCCACTCCTTACCTCCCACCTGTCAACATGGCCCTGATATCCCTCTTCTCTGTTCTCTTTTCTTTACCCTTGTATCCTGTGGCGCCGGGTGTTTTTTTTTGTATTGTTTTTTCAGAATGTTAGAAATGGGTCACAGGCTCATCTTTAGGCTTTTCCGTCTATCATTCATCTACGGCTCTCTCTGTCCTCTGTCCACACCAGCCTTTTTATAGCCAGCAGATCTCTGCACTCCTGCTTCTGGTTGCTGTTTTTCCGTGTTTGCACTTGTGCCATTAAGGAGACACCAGTTACCATATCTGTTAGTCTTTGCCCTACTTTGTTTGTACTATGAATCATTAACTGTGGTTGTGTGGTTCAGACAGAGGAAATGGAATTAAATAGGTCTTTTATTATTGTTTATTCCCAATATACCAGTAGCTCTTGGTATAAGGATAAATCATTAATATAAGTGCTTATAATTGTTTTCCAGTGTCTCAGTGGTGTTACATTGGAGCACAGATTTCACTGTGGGTGGTTCCTCAGTCAGGCCTTGTCCTCATCTTGTCTGAAAGCAGCTGTAGAAATATATATCAAATGTTCTCAAATTGATAGTAGTTCAACAGTTCATTTTCTTTAGAGTGCCATTTTGCTGAGGTCTAGCTGCACAAAACCTAAATATAAACCTTTATAAGAATTTAAACAAGACAGACATCTCACTCTGAACTGATTTTTTCCCCTTGAATTATCAGATATTGCATGCTGCACACACACACACACATATATTGCCCCTAAGCAACTTGAAGTCATACTCAGAGTAAATGCTTTGTAATTAGCAATATACTAATTCCAAGGGGCTGCTTTCATATATGTGACAGTGTTAAATAGGATTAGGCTGATTCGGAGGACCACAGCTACCAGGTCAGGCAAGGAAATGAGACAGAAGGCAAACCTTTGTTGCCAGATGCTCAGAAAGCATGTTGAACCTCTGCTCACACCAGCTTCAGATGAGCAAATTCAAGCAGCTCTGAAAGGCACCACCACGATCAGATAAAACCTAAAAGAGGAGAACTAGAGCAACAGTCAACAGGGTCAAATAACTGGGAACTAAAAACCCTCTTCTTGCAAGCAGAGAGACGGGATGTGTGGTGTGTCTGGTAGGTAGGTAAGTTACCCGTGCTTTGTTTTGTTGATACTAATGCGCCATATATTCTAGCTGTGTTTTCTTTGCATTCATACAGTCAGATTTGATACCACATCATTGTCCCTTCAGCCAAGTATCTGTAGGGAATGACACTGACATATCTCACATATCATCAGGGCAGTGTTTGGGCTGGTCAAGCATAATGCATGCTGCTTTGTTAGACTTAAATAAGAGATGCCAGGCATGTCCACAGTAACAGTCATTTGCATTTGGCTCTCCTTTTCCAGATGCAGATTAGCTGAAAGTCAGAGGAGGATGTGCCCTTAGTATTTACCACTGCTGTGAGAACAACGAGAAAAATAATTATGAAGCTAAATCTGAATAGTGTGAATAGGGGAGGGATTTTGCCGAAGAATGCATTAAAAATACATGCCTTTTCCCATATCACACAAACCGACTCTTTTGTCCTTGAGTGCAGCAGCAGAGCTTTTTGTTTGCTGAAGTTATTGCTACAGGAATTTGTGCGTGTTGACAAAGTATTGGAGGATTTGGATGTAAAGCCATAGCACTGTTAATGAAAATTGCATTGTTCGTCGTGTATAAGTAGTGATTGTGAATGCTCACGGCCGCATTGTGTTACATGCTCAATAACCTCGGTGTTAAAGGACACTCTATCCTTTTTTACATAGTGATAACCTTGCAAAGCTGTTCAAAGCAGAGCTGTTCCTCTGAAGGTATGTGGCAGGAGCACTTTAGTCATTCAAGTTAAAAGCCTCTGGGGGCTCAAAGACACACTGCTGCCGCTTCGCAGGTTGTTTAGAGTGTACAGGTATCACGGCTCCCTGCTTTGCCTCTCAAATGATCTACAGCTCTTCCTCTTTCCTCTCTGAGCAACAAGAGCCACATGACAATGACCTCATTTTACATGTGTCTGATGAAAGTAAGCCTAGCCAATAGGGGGCTTTTACCTCTGCAGTGTGATGCATCCACTGAGAATGTCCAGGCCAGGTGGTGATTGTATCATTGAGTGTCCTACCTGTTATGAAATGCAGCACACAGACAGAGGTTCTCTGCTGTCCTTTTCTGCCCCCGCCAGCTCGTCTAGTCATTTGCCCTTTTCATTTTTATTCCCCAGGCTCTTTATGGGATTTTTTTCATTGGATCATGATTCTCAAGGTTATTGTGTAGTCCAGAGTTTTTTAACAAGAGGTGTGCATGTGTGTAAGCACTCCCATCTGTGTGTCTGTGAAGTGGTTGAGCCCGGGTGAGGGTTCTTTTCTGGCTGAGCTGGGGGCAATTTAATTTCCTCTCCTGCATGGCCTCATCTCACATATTGCTGTTATTACTGCTGATGTTCTGATCCGCAGTGAAGTTAGGATAGGTTTCCCTCCCTTGAGAGTCAAGAGGAATTTTAACTGCTTTACCTGTTTACATGCCTAATATGTACAAGATGATCATGGCGCCCGTTGCAAGCACGCCTGCCTTGCAGCTTAGGCAAAGAGTACTTTAGTTAGAAATGGGGCAGAAAGGCATCTTGCTATAGACACATCAGAACCGCCCTGAGTCTGTTTTCCCTTTGTTTTTCCCTCTCTCATGCTTCCTTTGAGTGCTCTGCTTCTGTTGATGGGTTCATTATTCGTCCTCGCCTCCTGCATGTTGAGTTTTTTCCTCTCTCCTCCTCTCCACCCAGGGGTATTGCTGTGCATATGCCTGGTGTTGATCGTGGCACAGAAAAGCCTGTTGATGACTGTCTCCATGGAGATGTGGAATAATATAGCAGTGTCTATGAAAGAGAATGAGAACTCTTTTCATTGTTGTTTGCTTTTCTTTCACCGTCCTTGTTCTTTAACTTTTATTTTTGTGCTTTTCCTCCTCCATTCCTCAGCTACTAGCTATGAGGTTTTTTGTTGGCTCCACCTGGTCTTTATATCTTGGCATTTCCTTGCTGCCTTCAAAACCCACACTCTGTGTGTGGGTGTGTGTCTGTGTGTGTGTGTGTGTGTTTGTGGGTGTGTGTTGCATGTGTCTGGGTGTGTGTGAGAGAGAGATAGTGTGTGTGGTCAGATTTGGGGGGCTACTGCTCTTTGTTGACACAGCAGGTGTTGATTTTGCTCCACAGTGGTCGCTTTGTTTGTTCCATCGTTATTCTTCTTGAGCACGGAAAGGGCAGAACAGCACAGGCTGCCAGGCTGAAGGGCATCACAGAGATAAAAGAGAGGGTGCTTTCTCTCTTCCATATATTTTGGTCGGTTCAGTGAGCACAGCCTTTACTTTCAGAAAGCTCACAACTGTCATTTCAAGGCCTTTATTTTATTTGTTTTTCTGAATGACTTTAACTTTCCTAAACATCATTCATTCTAAGTAGGTTTAAGTTCTAAACACAAACTCTTTTTCTGTGTTGCACATCCAGGTGATCATATATGCAGGTGACAGGGCCTATGAGGACTACTATGAGCCAATGAAAGGCCGAGTTCACTTCAACTCACCTGACCCCAAGAACGGCGACGCCTCCATCGTCCTGACGGGGCTGAAGTCGTCGGACTCAGGCACCTACCAGTGTAAAGTGAAGAAGGCTCCCGGCATAGGCAGCAAGAAGATGCGTCTGATTGTCATGGGTGAGTGGAACAAACCACTGAACACGTACCAGTTTTTTTTTATTTATCCTCACAGGCTAAATTCGCTCTACATGATGAAAATGAACTAGATCACATGCCCTTTGCCCTCCTTCACTGTTTTGATGTAATCCCTTCTAAAATAAGTGCATAACCTTCCCAGAGGCTGTAGAGAATTGCCCTCTGTGTGATACAATTCTCTGTTCTCCCTAGATGCTCTGTGATTATTATATTAGAGTCATATTAGTTCATATTTTAGGTTTTCATCTTGAACCAAAATATTTTATTGTCCTTTTTTCCTATTGCAGCTCTCATTTTTTAAAATTGAATAATATAATGTTGTTAATGTAATTATTACAGTTCTTGTAATACTGACTGTGAAAATGACTAAAATCCTAAATTATAACATACTTTTCATTTTGAAACCTAACACCTTAAGGAAGATAATTCAACAAATAATCTGGAATGTTACGGATCATTTTCAAAGCTAAGAGCTTTATACACATTTTCTTTTAAAAAAAAAAGCATACAAACGTAAGAAAATGGACTCCAAACACTCAGCTGACATTTTATTGCACAGGGTGAGATGGGTGACACATCAGTGTTTTATAAGTCAGATGATTCACTCCCTAGGCAAACACACACTCACACGCAGTGGCTAGCTGATTGGTCAACAGACTAAATGATTCTGAAAGAGAATCGCCTCCCGAAACCGGCCTGGTGTTTGCATATGGGAAAAACAACCCACATGTGCTGCATTAGACTGTGTTGTGGGAGAAGCTGTGTATTGTGCTCTTATCGCAGCCCTGTTATCGGTGCAGTTTCTCCTCTTTAAAGGAAGGGCAGACTTTAGAAAAAGGCCGCTGTTCTTCTTGACATATCATGTGTACAAAAGTGACTGCACTGCACCAACTAGCTCAACCAGAAAGACATGAGTAAATGGAAAACAAACAGGTTTCTGAGTGATTGTGTTATGGAAACACAAAATAGTTTCTCTAGTAAAAGAGATGAATAGCAACAAATAATCTCATAATTAACTATGACTACGTCTGACACAGTCCTTTGGGAGACTATTTTATGTAAAAATTAATTTGACCAGGAGCAACAGAGAAAAATCACTCCTTGTAGAAGGAATATTTACAAACAAGAGAATGTGTTAGTTGTCCTCATGCCTAGTTTTAAATTTTGGTTCATATCATTGCTTAAGTTTCTCACTTGATCAAGCTGTGTAGTGAACCAAAGCTATATAAAAGAGAAACTAACATCATAGGCTGATAATTTGTGTATTATTATTGAGAGATAGTCTGACATGATGCACAAGGCAACTCCCAGTTACCTGCAGTATAAAATGTATTGCTCAGAGCTTCCCCTAGTGGGCCAACAGTGCCAAAGAGACCCCCTCCTCACCAGACATTAACGTACATGCAGAGTAAACTCACTTACTCCCAGTTGCAAGATATTTTTTCCAAGGCTGACAAAGTAGATGGTGTTTTTCCTCCTCCCACTCTGAGAGTGAATTGTGACTTTGCCTACCTTGAAGAAAAGAGATAGTCTCTCGTTTAGCATTAACTATCTTGAATGTGATTAAAATAATATAATAGTGAAGCTTTTCCAGAAATTTCCAAAATGAATAGAATCATCTCAAATAGTGAAATGAGTCATTTCTTCAGGGTTATGTGACGCTCAGAATAATTTGTCCTTTTTATTACAGTAACAATCATAGACTGAAGTTGCAACAAGCAAGGGAGAGAGGTTACTGTACAATGGAGCTGTATGAGCATGTCAACAGTGTCACTATATTTACATAATCATTTACTACCAGGAAATATTCTAAAATTATTCTTCAGTAGAAAAGAGGGCTATAACTTTAGGGGGATATTAAATTTTAAATCACATGCTGAACATACAGCAATGAAAGATTTTGCATTTGTGGAGTGAAACTATATAACAGTTTATATGTTGAGTGTAAAAGATCAGCATATTATTATTACTATATTTTCTGTCACTGCTTAACAGGGATACTTATGTTCTCACTGAGGGTCACTAAAATCATGATCAGAAATGAAGAAACAATAACACCAGTGAGAGAGGGATGAAGGAAAACCAAGATGTTATAATACGTACGTCTGTGAACAATTCCACCTGAGGTAGTCAGAAAGATTTTTATCTTTAATGGTGGCAGTTTAACAATAAAATAAACAAATCCCAGCATCCCACAGTACTCCATGACATCATCGAACTGTGTTTATTGTTTTGACTGAGAGACTCCTAGCAGCAAAAATTATACATTGTGCATTTTAGATGCAGCTGTCATTAGCTATAGCCTGTTTGTGTGTGTGTGTGTGTGCTAGCGCATGTGTGTGTATGTGTATGTGTGCGTGGAAGAAAGGGATGGAGAGAGAGAGAGAGAGAAAGAGAGAGAGAGAGGGAGAGAGAGAGATGGCCTGAGGCTACAGAAGACAGACTGCTAGCTATTGACCCCAGGGGCAGTGGTGTTCTTAGCAAAGAAACATTGACAAGGAGAGGTGAGGACATCTTGCCTGCTCTGCATTTTACCTTCAGGTTGATCTTGTCACAAGGTGGATGGTCCCATGAACAGGGGAGACATGCTCGCATATGTGTGCACAAACATAAACACACCTCAAATTATACACTGGGTGTTGCTGTGGCTTGTCACAAACACTGTCATATGCCGGTACACACACATGCTGACACCTGCAGTGTACATGGTGTCCATGTACTATACAGGAGATAGCCTCCCTTGTTGTGTATTCTCCTCTGGTAGCAGCAGGACATTGAAGTTAACAGGAGGCGAGTAGCCACCTGCAGTTCAGCCTTGCATGTCAGCAACTCTCACAACTGTTTCCGACCAGACCCTGCCTATACTTTCAACAACCAATCATTTAGCTCTGCCTGCCTGAAGTCCAGACAGTCCTCATTGCTTCTGGGATCTCACCGCAAAGCTCAAAAGCCAATCTCTTTAATTCTGTCTGCCTGGCTTTAGTACCTACCAGATGCTTACATTTCACTTTGCCATTCAACAATCAGTCGTCCCTCTTTCATTGTGCATCTTCCCTGTACCTGTAATGAATACCACAGTCAACAGCAATCCATTTGTACTTATCTTGTCCACACGATAGCCTTGTGCAACTCATAAATCTCCATTCATTGTTCTTTTACCTGAGCTAGGTTGACTGTATCGCTTTGCCCTTTATCTCTCCGTGCTTCTCCTGCCTCCATCACCTTCTTTTCTGACCTCATCTTTCAAACAAATAAATCTGCTCTTCAGACAGCAGTTGTAATATGAGAAGCTGTGTGTAACAGCCCTCAGACACGTCCAGTTGACTTTCACCTTTAAAAGATGCATTCAAAATGTCATAGCTCTCTGACATTTACTGTGTTTTGTGGAAATGGGTGTAGGTGCAGCACAACTGCAGCAGAGAGGAGAGCAGTGAGTTAGGAGCTGTATAGCCTTGACCCCCATCACTTCGCCATCTGTCTATCATCACTCGCTTAATTTTTGCTCTCCCGTTCTCTGTTTTACCCTCTCCATCCTGACCCCCTTGTGTGTTTATTAGATTAGTAGGAGCACTCAGGGCTGTCAGTCTACTGTTAATCCTTATGGTTATGCCTGCTAAGCTCCCCCCTCCCGCTAGACACCTGGTTCAGATCTAGAGAGCCCCACTACAGGATTTTGTTGTCACAGAACCTATTATTACCACACCATGATGTCAGCTTTCTGTCAGTGAACACAGAGCCTTGAGTTGGATTGTGGCCTCAGATTTTTTTTCTATCTAAACATTACCACACATATTTTCTCTCCCTTTCCCTCTCTCCAGTTCTCCTCCTCGCTTGGCTGACTGTGTGTCTAGGTTTCACTGGAGTTGGTCTGCTTTTAATTTGGAGCTCTGTTTGTTTTTGAAACCCCCATCTCATCTCCTGCCAACACTCTGACTGACCGAGGAGTGTTTGCACACGTTCAGCTTTAAGACAGAAAGCTTTGCCTCCATCATTAACCCTGAATAGTACATGCACGTGTGTTTGTGTGTCCAGTGGCATACGGTTCATTTCTTCCTTGTGATTTTCCTGAATGACAGCTCCTGTAATGACAGCAGCTGTATAAATTAGTCTGATTACTGCTGTCATTAGGCTGATGACTGCTGCTTTGAGCAAAGGAGGGAATCAACTCCAGGACAACACAATACACACACACACAATTTGCCCACAACATGAAAGTTTGAAATTAACAGAGTGAAAGTCAGGAGGTGTATGTTGTTCTGAGGTATTGTGGCCACCTGGGTGCAACTGCTATTTTTTTTACCTCTCAATTATTTTTCTTCATTCACTCCTCTCCACAGTGAAACCATCCAAGCCCAGGTGCTACGCTGAAGGCCCAACACAGGAGGGCAAAGACATTGTACTAAAGTGCATTTCCAGTGAGGGTACCAAGCCCCTGCAATACAGCTGGGAGAAGATCAGTGATGGCATGCTTCTCCCTGCCTCTGCTGTGTTGGGTAATGGACCCTTTAACAAGCACTTCTGAATAAAAAAAAAAAAAAAAGAAAGATTTTTTTTAGTTTCACTCACAGATCCTGTTTCCATTTACCACTTCCATCTTTTCATTGTTTTGTTTTTTCATCCTTGCTACAGATCCTGTTGGAGGCAACATTAATGTGAGGAATGCATCTGCCAGTGCATCAGGCAGCTACCGCTGCACTGCCAAAAATCGTGTTGGCAGTGAGGAATGTATGCTGCATCTCAATGTGACACCTCGTGAGTACTGGCTAACTCAATATCTATGCTGTAATAGTGTTTTACATTCAAACCTTGTTGTCTTGCCCTGCTATCTGATCACTTTTTAAAAATTGTTGTCAAATGGTCAGCAGGCTAATATATTCTCCCTTAGCTTATGCTTTTTGTAGTTTCAAGAGTGCCTTTAGATATACAACTGACTGAAAAGTACATACAATGCTAGTATGCAGCTATGCTAGCAGCTATGTGAACAGCACTTTGAGCTGTTAGCTCAGCATGCTAACATTCTTGACTTACATGTTGCTGGATACTAATAGAATATAATGATGCAAGAATGTGTTCAGAGTGTTAGCATGAAAATGCCACCTTAAATTTAAATGCCAGTTGACGCTGTTGTTGAGTCATTAATCAGATTGTATTTAAAAGTTTTGAACAGAGTAAAATTTTGAAACTGATACAGGGCTGGAAAAAAAATTCAGATCAATAAACTGATTTTAGTTTATTCAGAGGAGCAAAGTTGAAAATTCATGGGAATCCTTCCAGTTGTCAGGAACTCATGAATATTTTCATAATCTGTTTATCTTAAATTATTTTTTTATTATTTTAATTAAGTGGTTAACATCTTGGTTTATAAAACATCAGAAAACAATGCCCATTACAGTTTCTTAGAGCCTGTGCTGATTATCAAAGTCTCACACTTGACAAGTTGGAACCATGTCATGTTTTGCATTTTGGCGTAAAGACAGTTGATTGATCAAAGTAAATTGTAGACTATCCTACTATCAACAAACCATTATCATAATGTATTACCCTTTTACAGATTTGTGGCAGTTCTATTTTGAAATGTGAAAAGATACTTGATACATGTTAAGATCCCCATACCTGCACTGGTGACATATTTATCAGTTCTAGTACAGTACAGTTACGGATGTTTTTTTTTTTTATTCATTTCCTTTCCAAAAGAAGATTAGGTTGACTGCAGTAAAGCCTGCCTGTTTATTGCAGCTTATTATAGGAAAT
Organism: Ctenochaetus hawaiiensis; assembly: GCA_029783645.1. Taxonomy (NCBI): domain Eukaryota; kingdom Metazoa; phylum Chordata; class Actinopteri; order Acanthuriformes; family Acanthuridae; genus Ctenochaetus; species Ctenochaetus hawaiiensis. Next base: position 4,919,837 of record JAPZDY010000006.1, on the reverse strand, counting down.
CAATGGATTTTAGAAAGCCAAGCAGCAATGTCATAACAAGGTCCTCCTTTCAATGCCATTTCTCTCAAAACCAACCTGTTGCTTTAGAAAGATGGTATACATGTGGCCCATGGGTGTTTTGGACCAGGTTTTAGGATTAAGTCAGCGTCAGACAGTTGTTTGGTCTGGTTACTGAGCACTATGTTTATCAGCTCAGAACCAGTGTCTGCAAAATGTGCCAGAGGTACAGGTTCTTGCTCTGACTTATTCACACTATACTTTCTTCCTGTTTTATTTAAAAATAACTCGTAAGGATCTCATATACTTCAGAACAGTCCATGTTTTCTGTCTGAATTTGAAAAGGTGTCTGACTAAACATGTAAATGACAAGCAGAACATAAGGTATAATTTTCGCCTCAGTGGTAGGAGTATCTGTTGAGGAACATAGGTAATTACACCTTCAAAATGTCCATTTTTTTAAGCTTAATTACCTGAGAAAAGGTACTTGAGGATGAAAAATATTAACTCACTTGCCATGAACCCTGAGCATGCAAATCCATAGTCAAAGCAACACTTTGCTTTTGAAAATAATGCAGCTCTATAGTTTGAGGTTTCTGCTGGACACACACCCTTAATTATGTACGAGTCACTGCTACCCACATTGTATTTACCAAACCTTTGATACAGCCCTGCAATTTATGGTATTTTCTATTATTTTAGAATTTATGTGTAGTAACTGTAAATTTTCAAACAGGGAATCAGATGTGGCTTTGACCAACAAGTAAACATATAGCCTATTTCACTGAAAAACAGATATATATAAATATATATATAATGATTCAACATTCAGTCTGAAAATACCAAATATTATTTTTATGTCCGTATCTTCCAGCATCACTTTCAACTCTTTTCTTCCTTGTGTTTTCCAGCCCCCAACACTGCAGGCATCATCGCAGCAGTCATAATTAGTGTACTCCTGATTCTCATCATTATTGCCATCATCCTCTTCTGCTTTTGCCGTGCCCGTCACAGGAAGAAGTACGAGAAGGAAATCTGCAATGAGATCAGGTACACACACGACAACATCAATGAGACTTGGCTCACAGATACCCAAAGCTGGCTTTTTGATGGAGGAATATTTTGTAATGCTGTCTGGTCTTTGCTATTTAATAAAAAATGTATAATACTAAATTAAATGTGAGTAGCGAGAATGCCTTGAGATAAATGAGATAGTCACTTTTAACTTACCCTGCCCATGTAGTATGACCTGTGGTCATCTCAGACACACTCACAAAAATGCACACACACACACACACACAGACACACACACACACACACACACACACACACACACACATCACCAGCAGCCCAAACAGCCATGAAAAAGGTTTTTCTCCATCAGCGTTTTTCTTTTTTTACCCCTCCTCAAATAAACAGCTGTGGTAATCAGTTTGAAAGCTTTGTTTGCTCTGTGGATCCTGTGTCATGTCTGCTGCTAGCTGCCCACTCCATCCCCCTCCAGAGCCACCCCCCGCCACCACCACCACCATCATCCAACCCTCCATCCGGCCTATGGGCTCTGTTCAACCCCTGGGCTTACTATCACTCTGCTGCGGACTGAATCTGTCTAAGACCACAATGTGACACTGCTCATGCTGTAGGACAAAGAGGATTAGACCATTGGTCCTGTGTCCTACACTCAGACACATATTCACTGAAACACCACAGCATGAAGCTATGGACTAAACAAGCTCTGGCCCCTTAGGCTTGGTTTGATTGAGCATTTAACTGGATTATTGCTGCTTATTAGTTGTTAATGTGGTGGCAGAGGGAGTAGAGGGCATGGCTGTATTTGGTTGCTCAGCTCAACCTCTACAGGCTATTACACAGTCAGTGTGGCTGAGCAGAGCAGACACGACCCCAACCAATCAAATGGTCCAACTCCAATTATTTGTCCCTCTTTATTCAGTCAAATCACATTTCCCTCTCAAAATGACTCATTCAAACTTCTGAACTATAAATTGATCTCCTCACAGTGAACAGCAAGTGCTACACATCACAGACTTTCAGAAGCCTGTGTATTTCTAAACCTCATGGTTAATTGCACCTGAGAAAATTATTTTCCACGTTGAATTTCCCTGACCCGAGATTGTGAAAATGAGTTTACAGCTATGTCTTCTCGTCTAAATGTGTTGCTGTCTGTTTCCTCACAGAGAGGATGTGCCCCCTCCAAAGAGTCGTGCTTCCACAGCACGCAGCTTCACTGCAGCCAGCCAGCGCTCCTCCCTGGGCTCCATGTCGCCTTCTAACCTGCATGATTACACCATGAAGCCCCAGTATGATAAGATACCCTCATCAGAGGAGTACGAGAGGCCTCCGAGCCACGCGCCTCTGCCTCCGCCCAATGCTGCCAAGATGGGCGGCCCCAACCTCAGCCGCATGGGGGCAATCCCTGTAATGATCCCTGCCCAGAACAGGGACGGCTCAATCGTCTAGCCTGTCCTCAACAAGGGACCAAGCAACAGAGGGAGGATATGAAGGAAGGGAGTAGGACACAAGCCAATGAAGATGGAGTGAGAGCTAGGATGGTCTGGATTGGACGACTTTTAGCTCCTCATTATTTACAAATGGAGTATATTCCTCTAATGAAGACCTGGCTCTGCTGTGGTGCTAAGAAGAGAAATTGGGTCTTACTGGAATCACAACAGAGCACATTAACTTTTTAGCAAATAAACATACAAAAAAAAAAACTTTTCTGAATTTTACTCTCTGGACTTTCACACTGAAAATGGATATAAAGCAGAACGGTCAATATAGAATTTTACTGTACATACTGTAAGTGAATGCATGTTCTTTTTATATAGATAACCCATGCTATACGTTCAAAACAGGTCCGGGTCCCCAGTTTGCCAGCTGCACAGCTGTATGCATGCGTCTGTGTATAGAATTGCAACTGTATGTGTGTGAACATAAATGTAGTATATGAATGGGAGTTTGGGAAATATATAGTTCATTTATCATTTTTTAATGCCTACATATGATCATTTTTCAAAAAATACAGTCTTTACTGGTTCCTGGCAACTTTTCATTCCATATATTTCTTGAAAAAAAATAGGCGATCTGACCTAAAAAAGACCTATACGTTGAAAATTCACAGATTCCTTTAACTGAGTTCAAAAACCTCTATTTAGGTCAGCAGTTTTCTTCTGAACCGTTTGCTATTTGAATTGTCCAGTCTGTGTTTGAGTGGGGTGTAGGAGTTTGTAGGATTGGCTGAAGGTGAGGGGGAGGTTCAGGCCAACACATCTTGTGATTGGATGGATTATTGCTTCTTGACTGAGCTTGAAAAAACAATAAAAGACCCCCGTCCCTCCTCCAGAGATCTTAGTGGAGGTGATGTGTAGGGACATATGGGGGGCAGTTGGACAGCAAGGTTCACTAACCAATCAGCTTTTATTCTGTTTGACGGTCAACAGGTCCCTAAACCCTTTGACCACCAGAACACGTTACCCCCCCTACACACACACACACACACACATACATTCATGCGTATACTACATTAGCAGGACAAGAGCACCATTTTAATCATCATCTGTAGCATCAGTCACGCCTTCAGATGTGTAATTGCAGCTATTTGCATTACAAGGAGCCAGTATCTTGATTAGTCTTCTGTCTGTGGTCAATATGAAGCCTTGCATGGCTTCTGTAGTGTTAATTGGATTTTTAATGAAGGATGTCAAGCCTGTGTACATGAAGAAAGTGCCCATAAGGAGAAACATATGTGAAAAGCCTTAGAATGCTAAATTTTACTGCTCTGAATCCACTTTGTATCCACTGTGGTTTGAGTTTGTTTTGCAGTATGTCCGTGCTGGTCCCCATAAATGTTTGCTCAGTCAGTGTAAGTTGCCTTAGGCCAGTCCTTTCATTTAGGGAACTATCCGACTCTAATAACATGCCCATTCTCCCATTGCTTGCAAAATGCGTGGAAGCCCAACACCTCATTTTGTCCGTTTCTTTACACGGATTAAAAAAAAAACAAAGAGATTGAATACTTGGTGAGGGTAAACAGTTTCTTTTTTGCTCCAACGCCTTACTCTTTTCTTATTTTAGCCTTACACACCTCCCTTCGGTTCACCTCTGCACAGCCCTCACTGCTGGATTCTGATAACTTCTCTTGTGCCTTGTTAACCCAGTTGAGTCGTATTATAGTACACCCGCCGATGTGCGCTGTGCTATGTGCAGTAGCATCATCCTTAGTGGCCAACGTAGCTCACAGCCACTGGAACTGGAAGTAAAATAATAAGTACACAGCAAGCCTATTGATTGTTTTCTGTTGCCTCAATCATGTCAAGTCTAGTCCAACACCCACGCACCTCACACAGATTCCCTAACAGAACCTTTTATTGCCGTCTTAAAGCTTTGATTTTATATTCCAAAACATGGCTTCCTGTTTTTTTTTTTTTTTTTAATTTATTTAAAAGTGAATTGATTTGTTTTTTAAAAGAAATAAAAAAAATGGTATTGGCTGTTTGTATAAATAACCTTTCAATTAACCTTATATAATAACAACACGTTCAAATTTTA
>JAPZDY010000006.1:4891501-4915174 GCA_029783645.1 Ctenochaetus hawaiiensis | reverse complement strand
TGTTTTTTAAAAGAAATAACATAAATGGTATTGGTTGTTTGTATAAATATCCTGTCAAGTAACCTTATCTAATCACAACACGTTCAAATTGTAGAAAAATGATACTTGTATGTACATGTGATACACTGCCGTGCTGTTCTTGGCAATTCTCTGTCTAAAACAGAAGAGGAGGGTTGATGTAGGTCTTACAGTAGAGTTTAAATGCTCCCCTGGAATGTTTGGAAATTTCTGACATTGTGTGTTTGCACTGTAAGTTTCTGTGTGTGAGTTGTAGGATCTAAGGGGAGGTGACAGTTGTAGAAACATCTTGTCCCATGTACTTCCTGGTAGATTTCACGTCACACCTGTTTTCCAGCAAGGAACGTGAGACTTGGGCCTGCCTAGACAAAGAAATTACTTCTGTCACTTCCTCTTAAACACTGCTGTGTTTGTGTGGCTGGATGTGTTTGTGTGGGTGTGTGTGTGGGAGTAGATGTATTGTCCATGAAGGAAGTTTGCTGTCAGGATGGGCCCCTGTAGAATTCTAGTTAGACTTTCACCTGCTGACAAACTGTACGGAGCTCTTTGGGGAGTTACTGTCCCTTTATGTGCTCATAATTTTAATGACAACTACTACTAACAATATTAACTGTAGCTTTGAAATCAGCGTACTAATAATGTATGAAGATCTCCGGGTTTACACTTTGTGTGAAAACCAATTTTTCTTTTTGTGTGTATTTTTTTGTGCTGTATTTTTGAATAATAAAAGTCCATGAATTCAAAAAAGCCTGCAATGTTTTTTTTGTTTGTTTGTTTTTATTTACAAATGCAGTAGCAGATGTCGACTTGTGCATGAGTAAAAACTCAATTTCCCTCCTCTCCTGTGGCACGTGCCCTCCAAGGACTCAGCTTCCTGCAGCTTTTTGACTGTGATTAATTTTAATCAGCCAGTGAATTTCACCCCTAACACCAGGTGAGGTGACTTTCTAACCAGTTAATGACTGTAATTAATCACTGAAGCGGGCAGGCACAATCACCGCCTGCCGTCTCCACTGCTCACCATTCAGCTCTATTATAGGAATGCAAAGGTTTGTGACCTGACTTGGCTACGAGCCCTCCACTCATCATGTAGGCCTCATATTGACCTATTGTTATTGCCCTGCTGCAATGTACTATCTACTGTCCATTGTATTGTGGTCATGTGTTTCAACATTTGCAGAGCTTTTTTTCTTTTTAATTACAGCCAATTTCCCCAATTAGTTGCTGTGGTGGGTAATTACTATAATTGCAAGCCATCAAAGTTGTAAAAAAAGATCAGCCTTCTAATTAAGTATGCTGAATGATGTAAAATGCCAAGTTAACGACTGAGGGGCATGTACACATGTTGATTTTACATCTTTCTAATCTGACCACTCACGCTTTATATACTTAACAATGTGCTGGTGATGTGGATGGATCAGTAACTGATTATTAGCCAATAGCTCCGCTGTGTGCAGGCCGTTGACAGGTAGTCAATAAAAAGACTAAAGCACTTAGTAGCAGTGCTAAGCGGACGTCCATTGCTATAATTGGATGTCAGTAACAGATAGGGCCCCAGAGCATTGATCTGTGGCTAGTCGAAGTCACTCGTAGATCCTAATGGTTCCCTAGCAGCTCTGCACATCAGGGGTTCCTTTATGCACCGCGTTTGTTCAGCTGTAGCGATACCTTTGCAATCACAGCCGTGCTACAAATGGATGTGGCATAATATAATGACACTTTAATGGCTGTGCATTCAAAACATTCATTAAAAGGATATTTGCTACTGCACGTGAAGATTAGATTGATGGACTAAATGCCGTTCTCATTGAATTAATGTAAAATGAGTCATACATCATCTCTCAGCATCCTCCAGCCCAATATCCATTTGTGACAATTTTTTTTTACCCATGTCCTCATTCACATAGCTAAAGGGAGAGAGTGGTGTTCTGTTAAGCACCTGGGGATTTGTGCCTGCCTCCCACTTCCCTGGCTCCCTCCCTTCTGCCTGGGTAAGGTATTAATTGTTTGCACAGATCAAGGAGGTTGGTATGGCAAAAAAAAAAGCTCATTGGCTCTCCAGGAGGGTTTCCTTGGCAACCATATCAGGTTGTACACACTCTAAGCCGGCTGCTAGAGGGATGATTTATCTTGTAAAATGTGATTCGCTCCCTGCTAACAAAGGAGGCCTCTAAAAGCATGGGTCCCTTCCAGTGTGACGTCTGCTGTCACAGGCGTTAAGCTTTTTTGCCTTTTTTAGAAAGCTCAGTCAGGTTGGGAGAGGGTTGCAGGGGGAATTCTGGGTAGGAAAGAGGAATATGCATATGTATGAAGAGTGAATTCCATCAGCTCCATTGGCACAGCAGTACATTAACATTTTGGCTCAGCACTCTTCACACTTTGGATGTAAAATGACAGATTGTGATGTGAATACAGGGTTTTACTGCCCCATCAGATGAATGGCTAAGGAGATGCAGCCATTTTTAGACATGGCCCCTGTTGTTTCCTCTGGCAGTAGAATTCAGATGGACACAGATTACATTTAAATTGAGATTTTTGATTTAACTCTGCTAAGGGAACTCTGAAGGCTAAGAGCAGATACTGAGGTTCCACATTTGGGTGTTTAATTACCATTATTTCTTCAATTCATTGTTTTTATTCTTCACTGATTGTGATATTAATATTTCACATGCAGAGATACAGGATTACAAGACATAGCTGTGTGAGTGACTTGGCCCTTATGAGGAATAATACAATAAAAGCCATGGATTCAGGAAAGGTTCCGATGGAGCATGCCTACGTGCAGGGCCCAGAATTTTGTGCCATGCCCCTGCACACGTGGCCGGGTAAGTAAGTAGTTATTTTAACAACGCGACCAGTCAGTCTCAGACTACTCTTAAATTAAAGCTGACAGTCTGAACTTTAAAAGCACAGTCATTGTGCCATGTCAAATGAAAATGAATCGGGAAAAGGAGGCAAAACATCAATGTGTCAACATGCAAACACTCACTGCACTCAACCGTATGTCGCCTTGAACAACCTGCATGATGTGGCTGGAGATGGCAGAGGATATTCTGCAGAGAGGGAGTCGAGTCTAAACCTGAGCCAATCATCCCAATCTGTCTGCTGCGCCTGCAGACAGCCCAGATTTCTCATGAGGCTTACCCAGCTGCTGTGCACTCATTTGTCAGTCGTCCTCATCTCCCAGCCTGGGAGGAGGAAAGCTCTGGTATACCATCCAAACCCCCTCCCCACATCTCCCGTCTTCCCTTTGGTCGATATAGAGTCATCTGTTAAAGGCCGACTTCTACGCCCTTTGCATCACAGCACCCTATTGGGTCACTATTTCGACCCCACGCCGCTCACATTTCGATGACTAATATGTGACTTTTGATGGATGACCTTCCCCTCTATGCCCTCGGGAGAAGTGGAGAGCAGCGGTGGATTGCATGCTGAGATTATACTCAGTTCGTGAACACCATGTTCATGTTTAATTATTTCAAGATGCCCCTCTTTGTGGGGGGACTTTGTCTGCTTAGCTGCATGGATCAGTGAGGTGATGCTCATCAGCAGATGTGACATTTTATTCTCTGGTGGAAACCTTGCATGGTGCATGAGTGAAAGACAGAACAGCACTTAGCTTCTTCCTACAGGAGACACTGTGTGTGAGGACATTAACATCAGCAGAGTTTCTCCTCGACCTGCTTTCATATGGCACTGAAGGAGAAAAGACAGGAGACAATATAAGGAAGTTTGGACTGAGCCAATGGGCTCAGGGGCAGGACATCTAGTTTAATTCCCTCTCCAGGTGGTTTCTCTTCACACACACAGTTCCTTTGATCTTTTTGTCCAAACGTTGTGTGTCCCAACAAAGAAGATAAGAAATCTCTTATCTTCCTTGAAGCAAGCTGAGAGATTGGAACCACTGTGGTTTAAACCCTGCAAACCAAGATGGAGGTTACACAGTGCGGCTAAGCTCAGTCATTTACAATGTGATTTGTACTTTTAATCTGCAAGTTGGCTGGACTCTATTAGAGGTGATCTACCTCCAATGCCATGTCATCAGGAAGGCACAATGGAGGCCGGCAATAAAATGTAGCCTTGACAAGGCAGTGTGTCTCAGTTTCCCTTTTTCCTGCCTCTGATGATTGGGGTCATCTCTATTATTACCACAGTGGTGTCAGTGATGTATTGCATGTGTGTCTCTCAGTGTCTCTCCATGAATGTGCTCATGTGCATTAGTGTTAGGAGTGTGTAGCCATGTGCAGTGGCATCATCCTGAGTGGCCACAGTAAGGCCAAAGGTCAGGGTGGTGATTTAACAGGATGGAGCAATCCCTTTCCCCTCTACACAGGCAGAGCAACCAATCCCCCACCACAGGCTGTTTTCTAGTTAGGCAATTAAACAATGTCTTTTCTCCATGCTGGACACGTACCAGAGGCCACCTTCACTGACTGAAACCTCGTCTCAATGCAGCACTCCAGCTGTCACAGGTGTTAAATGAGTCTGAGGCTCTGGGAGGGGTGTGAATGGGGCAGAAAAACCAGAAATGGCAAATCTTTGCTCTCCTCTGTTTCTTCGTTTAACACAAACAACGGACAGACTTGTTTAGCTTATTGAGGACATTATAAGAATAAGATACAGTGTTTTTATTTTTCATACCTAGTGAAAAATACACATTTTTCTCCTTTTTTATTAAAATAAAGATTTTTACCTCTTTTATGCACTAGTGTAGTCTCACTGCTCATAGACTCCAGCGTTAACTATGATCTGTATTTTTCAGGAGGGAAATAGAAAAAGCGACTTACCTAAGTCATATATTAAGACCACAAACACATATTTTACAGCAAGCTGACCCAGGACTCACTCAGCAGTTACCATCGCTGTGGTTATCTTTAATTGAAGGTGCAGACACAGCTGATAGAGATGAGGTGAGTTATTTTTCCTCTTTGACCTCTGCAGTGTCACACTTTAACATTTTCACAGAACTCTGGCTACAAACTGTATCTCACACACCTTTAAACACTAGAAACATTTGGATATTTTGAACTGCAGCTGCTGTTCCAGCACCTCACACTGCTGAGACAAATGCCTTCATCATTCATTCTGTTGAGTAATGAGGTGGAGTTGAGTCCTGCCTCTCAGCTTAATCTCTGTTGTGTGATCAGTTAACACAGCTAGTGAAACACATACATACACACACACAAATAGTTCATCAGTTATGGTTATGTGTGTTTTTATTACAGAGTTCCTTTCTCACATGGTAAAACAATTTTAATCTTAACTGGGGTTTGATGTTGTTTTTACCAAAAACCCGTCGCAACACTGAACACTGCTGCAGTCTGCACAATGTTCATTCACTAAACCAGCCTTTTCTTCTCTGTAGACACTTGTCAACACAGGACAATCACAGGGGTAACTGATAACAATTATAATAGCTGTCTCTTGTGGATGAGCCACTTCCAGGTCCCAATATTGTGCTTGCTGGTGGAACTGGAATGATTTATTGGTTTAAACCGAGCCATCATTGATGTTATAAGCTGCTCCTGTGCTAACCCCAGATTGGGCCATCTGGCCTTTAGGGCAGGTTAAAACGTTTGATAGGGATGATTTACTGTTTTCTGCCAACATTAATTGTAGGTAGAACCCAACAGTTTGTTACACTAAAAGCCACATTCATAAAATCCCCTAAATTAACCCAGTATTTATCAATGGATGAGATTAGTTTTCTAGCTAAAAGTCCAGATTTGTGTAAAGTGTGTTTACATCATCCTTAATTGTTATTCATCATTATTTGATATCATTTATCATATTTAAACAGCTGCTTCTGAATTTCTGTTCTGTGGTTTGTGTTGTTGCTGCATTCAATGCAAGGTTCATATTGATGCACTCTTAGGAGTGATGGGGGCTATTCCTCTTGTTTGCCTTCCCCACTGTTAAACTGGCCTCCATTGACAAGTGGTGGTTAAACTTCATTGGTTATGCATCACCGGATGTCCTGCAGTCTCAAACCTACCACCTCTGGCCCTTCAGGGGCCCTTTAACTTGTCGCAGCCCAGATGAGAAAAGGTGCGCAGCTGTGGAAAATTAGTGTATTGAGTCACCGAGGAAGAAGGTGGACCGGACCTCAGATAGCTTGCTATAGTAATTGCGAAATGAACTCTGAGGAAGACCAGTTTGTTTTGTTAAATTTAAGGTTTCACTCCCCCCAAAAAAGGAAAAGAAAAGAAAACGGAACAAGAGGACAATGACCGGACTCGCTGCACGTGGAGGCTCAAACTGACTGAGCGAACCAGCTGACTGCAGCTACCCTCTCTATGAGAAACCAGTTTTATGTTTCATCTCTGTTTTTTCTCTCTCTCATGCACTTTAGGTTAGGACTAGTTTTAGTTTCCAAACATTCATCCCTCCTTAGATCTATCTAGTCCGTAACATGCACCCATGGTCATGTGCTTTGTATTTCACAAGAGGAACTGAGAGTTAAACCATGATTGTGTGTCATAGGGGCTGATGCGATCAGATGAGTCATTTTATAGTTCTTAGATTAGCAGATACTTAAAGGTGTATTACTGTTATGAACAGATATGGCTGAGGAAGTAGAGGAGGTTGTTCCCATATCAGAGGCTTGTTGGTTCAATCTCCTTCGCTGTACAATGGAATGTCTCACAATGCCTCCTCTGTGTGTGTGTGTGTGTGCGCGCGCGTGCGTGTTGCAATCAGCAGGTTGCCACTTTATATAAAAGTCTCTGGCTGAATAGGTGACTGCTGACTTGTATTGTAAAGTGTCTCTAGTGGTCAAAAGATTGGAGCAGCCCTGTATCCATGCAGTCCATCTACATTTTATTTGTAAGGGACCATGCACAATAGTCAATGTTATCATTTGAAGTATTGTGTTAGCGTTATCTTAACAATATTGTCATTTGCTGTCCAGGTCACAAATTTCAAACATCCAGATAGCAGAGTTTAGCTGCATAGATTGTGGTCTGAGATACCTGGTGGAGGAATTATTACCTCGAAGCTCCTTTCACTGCATACACATAGTAGCTCCCACACAATGGCCGGTGTTGTGCCCTGCATATAATGTGCTTTTTTTTTTTGTTTGTTTTTTTTGGAGGGGGGGGGGAATTATTACCTTCACTCCCCCAGTCTCTGCTGCATTGTACTTGGTGCTGTATTCTTCTAGGAAAGGTGGAGGTCAGAGTTTAGACACTAAATAGCATCTCAGTGCACACTTTGCATTCATGTAATAATGCATTCCACGTGAGTTGGCTGACTGAAATGTTGCGGTGCAGGAAAAACAGCTCCTGCAATAATTAAAGTTCACCTGTCCACACTAATAGAGCCGAGTCTCACGACTAATGAGACCCTGCTGCGCTGGGTGTGTGAAGGTCGTCCCAAACTGTCCTGTTGGGAATTAAACAGTATCAAACCTGTATTGTTTTCATGGTCCAGGGTTAGCACGATTAACCTTGACAATCTTGTTTAAGAGGAGAGAATGCATAAGAAGTTTGAGTAGTAAAATGCAGCATGTCCTCAGGGCTCCCATTGCCTTTGTCAGCTGTGATGAACACAAGTGATCCTCTGCTGTCTTTAGTCACACTGTAATTGTGTGTTTGTCTTTGAAGGTCATATCTGTGTGGGAACATTCTTGTTTTCATTCCTACCTACTGAAAGACAGCACTCAAGTGTTTTTCTCCATCGGCTGAAAGCATGTTGACACATAGCTTAAGTACAGCGTGTCATGAAACGTTCAGATACTCCAGTTTTCCATCAGTGTGGCAAGTTATCATTCACAGGCTGTATGGCTTCAGTCATCCTCTGTTACCTCAAACATCAAGCCACACGTTGTAGAGAATGAGCAGTGATGTAGGAGGATCTAAGATCTGTTAGAGTCAAGAGAGAAAACAAATCTTTGTTTTGAAAAGGCTGCAGTGCTGCATATGGCTTGAACCTGGTGTCAAAATATGGTTATTTAATGGTTTAAGCATGCCATGTCTTCTCTTCAGGTATGACGTAAAAGCAGCTTTAACAGAGCTAGTTTACCAACAGTCATCCCCTCATTTTGACCACTGTGAGCAGGCAGTGTGAAAGATAAACAGAGACTAACAGTGCGTAAAGACTGGAATCAAGAACAGATACGGAAGTGTCACATCCATCGGAGTATCATACCTCTAAGCTTATCAGGCCTTTTTAATGTAGGCATGTTTTTATGAGAGTTTCACATTCAAAAACAAGGACATCAAACTCCTGTAACTGTTCTGCTGGAAGCCTGCAATGAAGAGGAGTCATTGTGGTGAGGAAAAACATGTCAAAGCATGGTTTTATTTTACGAAAAGTATGATGACAGTGCTAGTTGTTTATCTGTAAAACCCAAACAATGTTGTGAAATATCTTTTTATGCAACATGAACCTAAATTCCAAGAACGTCTTGTATTTGACATTACACAAGTTCAACTTATTCCCAGCAGAGCAGCAGGCGTGTTCCTGAGGAAAAGTTAATCTCCAGTGTAATAATTACACTCCGCAGACAGGCTTAGCAGATTTTTTTTACTATGAAAACCTGAATTAGAACAAATGTTGTACGTTTTTTTCCACTTTGTCAATTTTAGTTGGACAAGAGGAACTTTTAATAAATCTAGCTCTCAACATTTCTCTACTCTTTTGACACTATATTCAGACTCAGAGTTAATAAAACAATTACACTGATTCTAAGAACCTGAATAAGCCCGTTTTTTTACATGCAGAAAGCTGATCATGAATCAGTAACTGAAATGATAAATAATTGGGCTAAATCCCCTGAAGCATCATGTTAATTTATATAATTTTACTGTGTTCAGAGTAGGACAGAATCCACTCGCCACGACTAACGTGATTCATATTTTAGGCCAGCTCTCGTGTTTATTTTTATTTCATCCTTTCCTGAATTTAACATTATCCTCCCCCTGCCTCTCAGATATGTATGTTACCCTATTTAAGCTAATGATGAATGAATGAATGAGCCCTGTTTGAGGAGCCTCGGCATCAACTTAAATCCCAGCAGAAGAACAGATAGCGTTACTGGTAGGCTTGTGTTTATAGGTTTATAGGCTTTTTCTCAGGAGAGCAAAAACACCGGGGGAATGTTCCCACTGAGAGTGGGATGCCTTCCCATTTCTAAACAGGAAAGTATTTTTAGTAGCGCCTGCACATGTTTGTTTGGATGTGATTAGAACTGTTGTCAGCAGGGAGAAAAAAGTACGAGCATTCCCATGTAATTGCTTTTTTTTTTTCTTTGGAAAAAAGGATGGTGTATTAGCCACAGCATTGCGTTTCATAAGAGTAAGGTGATGGAAGACCTGCAAAGCGTGAACAACTAGGAAGGGCTAGTAAATCTCTGTAGGCTTTTCACAGGTGGATATGTTCTTTTAAAAAAATAATCCATCTTTAAAATACAACTCAGATAATCATCATTTCTAGAGACACGTTTTATTTACAGAAGCACTGAGGCATCAGATGTTCTTGTTTGCTGACAACACGTGAGCTCAGAGGCAGAGAGGTGAGGAACCTTTCATCAGACAGATGACCCTCTGGATTTGGGATGTAGTCCAGAATTCAGGGATCAGACAGCTGACAGGCAGGATCGTGGATTTATTTGCTTCCTAGCTGAGCTCAAACACAAGAACAAGACACCCAAGGAGTGTCGAGCACACCGTGCTGCTTTTCCAGTTTTACAGCATGCATGACGACAGTGTTCATTTTAATCCAGGCAAATACCAAACACACGCTGCTGGTCGAAGGAAACCAACCTGCCAAACTGGTTCTCCTCTCCCAGGACAGATGAGATGACAGGGCCACTGTGTACTTCCTGCTGCACAGCATCCTTCTACTGAAACTCTCTTTGTTGCCCCTTTTGTCTCATGTTTCACTGTAAGAGTGTACACTGATGCCATCTTGTGTTCAAAAGGAAAATTACATGACCAGAGGGACATGGTACTGAATAAACAGGTGTTCAGGTAAATAAAGTCATTTGTAAGACTTCTCACAGTGGAAGTTTACAGGTTTTCAGTCATGTCATGTTTAACAATATTATTGGTGGTAAAACATTGAGAAAATATTTACTCATTGCCTCAGGAATCACCCTCAAGCCATTAAGAAAATGTTGTATTTCAAAACACAAAATTTGAGTGTTGTTTTTAGCACAACACATCTGTTGAGCTCAAAACATCAGTAGGCTGGAAAACAAACGTGCAGCAAAGGATTCTAAAAAAAAAAGCAGAGTTGAAATGATTCAATCGACTGAAACTCGAGCTGCAATCTCATAAAAGATGAATAATTCAGGTCAGTCTTAAATTATAAATGTCCCATTTTGAGGAAAAGATACATTTTTATTATTCTTTCTCAACCTTTATTTAACCACAAAAGCCCTAATAACATTTAAGAATGACTTATTTTTTTAGCTGGCCAAGAAAAGTGGAAATAACAATGAATTACAAACGACTTGGGGCCAATGACATACGAGAGAATGGACACTTCACTGCAATCCATTTAGCATTTGAAGGCTAAATTTCATCAAATTAAACAACTTACCAAAGTTACTATAATACAATTTGTTATTGTACAAAAGATGGCCTAAAATGAATCTGAAAGCAACCAGGAGCTTTCTGAAATTCATACAAATAATTATTAATCATGGTTTTATGAGATGAATATTTCAGGTTTTAAAAAATCCTAAAACATGCGCAACAAGAAAAGAGAGTGGGCAGCTTTCTGTTGCAGTAATTTAAATGCAATCACAGGAGGTTCCTCTGAGGTAGGGGTCCTCAAACGTTTTGACTTTGAGACCCCAAAGAAAAGGAAGAAGTGTTCTCCTGGGAACCAGACTTAAAATTCATGACCCAATTAAAATGGGTCCAAGACCTATTTTGGGCCTTGACCATATTTTGGGAAACACCTCTCTGAGGGTTTGATTCTTTCAGAAAAATACTTAACAATTTTATTTGTTTGTTTTTACCAAGTTATCTGAGAGTTTTAGTGGGTCAGTGTTAAGATTCACTACATGAAACATCTTCAATGCAAAGAGTGAAAACATCCATCACTTACTGATCAGTAAAACACCGGAGTTGCTGACTGGTTCTCTTGTGATTTGTCTTATCTGTCCCATCTATTGTTTTTGTCAATTGCTGGTGTGTTGTTTGATAAAGAAGTTACATTCACAGGATCCCATTTGCACTGAAACCCCATCAGACTCCCCACTGTCAGACCTCATTAATCAGAAGTCTTTGTCTATCAGCACAAAGCTGCTGTCTTTGCAGACTAATAGCTTCTCCGTTCCTTCCAAGTAGCAACTTTATCTAATCTCACAACAGCTAAATCTTGCTACAGTAGTTTAGGATAATAATTATCACCCTGACTAATGCAGAGCTTTGAACAAGATTACAGTTGTGTGATTTAGTGATGCACACTCATGGGAACATTTCTATTACTGGTTGTTCATCAGCTGTAATCAAATTACAGCCCAATATGGACCCAATAACATATAGTCAAATTGCTTCTATTGATGTCATAAGCAGAGCATCAGTGCTCTTTGATGCAGTAGGTGGCAGCATGTACCTTTTTAAAGTTGGTTTGTCATCTGGTAATAAACAAAGGAGAAGTGCAGCAGGCTGTTCATCCACCTTTGGCAACTACGTCTTTGCCTTTCTTACCCTCAGGTGCAAATGAAGTACAGTTTATGAATTTCTTTTTATTAATGATAACAAGAAATATCAACAGTACATTCCCATAGCAATTACTCTGACCAGATACTTTATCAAAGTAACTAGTTAGTAACTGGTCTGTCTCTCTATTTATAAAAAATAATTTATTCTGTTTTCCTCGTGCAGGTTCTCAGGTAGAGCTGTTTCCTCATGTTTGGCCGCTTGAGCCCAGTCTGCCTCAACAGCCCTTCAGGATGTGGCAGGTAAGAAATACCAAGGGAAGCAGCTAAGATACTTAATATTAAAGCAGAATTGCAGCTGAAAAGCCAGGTTCTGTTTTGGGAGGGAGGAGTGCCATCCAAAAGCAGTTCACTCAGATAAGTATGATGTTGGTCAGTGTTCAGAGTGTTATTGGGGTGATCTGGAAACAGCTGGAGGAGCAGCCAGCTGTGGCTGGAGGGAGCGCACGATAGCAATAATTTAGATGATGAAGGTGGATCTCATGACCAAGACAGACAGCATACCTGAACTGACTTCTTATTAATAGGACAATTATGAAAAAGTTTTACAAAACTTTGTTGTTAGTGAACAATAATTCACCTTTAGTGGTTGATGCTGCACAGCCTCCAGGAATCAAGTGTTCACAGACAGCACGTTTCACATGCAGAATCCATAGAGACAGTCAAGGTTTAATTCTTGTGTATCTGAGAATTTTTATATGTAAATGAAAGTTAACTCTATGTGGGAGCAACATTATGAGCGTAATTTTTAGTTTTGTCATTATTAATGCATGACATACTGGATAACTGCTGCTCTGCAGAAACATGCTGCCTCTGTCTTACTGAAGCTTGTTGGATCGTTACAGTGAGCACATTTCAAACTGCAGACAGGATTCTTAAATCACTAAACTAGACTGTACTCATATAAGATGACAAAGCTTTGCCACAACATTAAAAACTGCAAAATAAAAAACAGTTAAATCTGCTGCAGGTCGTGAACAGGAGTTTGAACAGTTCATGGGAGGTTCAGAATGGGCAGAAGCAACTTAACAGTCATAAACTGGTGAACTGGGCAATTCTACTTGCTCAACACTCAACATTTAAACAAATGTAGCATCCAACCACATAGACATACTCACAACCTGCACTTCACATTAAAGTGGTGAGAAGCTCCTCACAGAGAGCAGAGAAAATGATGCCCATCATGCCACTCTGTTACTCCTACATGTCCTCAGTTTTTGATGAGCCAACTAACTCGACTTTGTCCTCCTCCAATTATCATGTCGATCTTGAAAAATCCTACTTTTCTTCAACCTTTACTGCTGACCAAGTTGAAGGGAGCTAGTTATTGAAAAGAGATGGTGAGGTGAGAACTAAAATCAGGCAACAAGCCATTTGACAGTAAACTAATCAGCAACAGTTTTATCACCTAATTGTATGTTTTTGAACATCTTTGCGTTTTAAACTTGTTTTGACTTAATAAGTGACTGAATGTGGAAATTAAAATCAGCAGTTTAAGTGTTTTCTGATTTTATCCTCAACTAATTAGCCTAATGAATAATCAGCAGATAATTTACCAATTAAAATTAGAGCTGCAAATAAACATTACTCATTATCTATATTTACTGCTTGCTTTCTCCATTAATGCTTTATGTATTTGGTCTGTAAAATATCAAAAAGAAGTTAAATAGTGAAAAAAGCGCAAGACAAACTCACAGAGCTCTTTGTGATGTGTCAAATCTCTTCTGTGGAAACATGTTAAATTTACAGAAATGAAGCAAACCCTCACATTTTTAAAAGCCAAAATCATACAATAATTGACATCTTACTTAAAAAGATGACTCTTTTAATGTTACCCTGTTATCATATAAAGTAAGAAGAACAGAAACTGAATTGTAAATTGCAGGCTAAGGTGAGTTTTCCATGTGTCTATCATCACCTCTCCTCTCGTAGCAATCATGAGGGCATTTGTGTGTCATGTTGTGTTTCTGGCAGTTTGGCCCCCTCTGTTGGTCCGAAGCCTGAACTACTGACAGCACTTCCAGGTCTGAGAGGAAATTAGTGTTGATCCCAGGAGCAGGAGGCATTTACTTGGCAGGAGGAAATATAGGCAGCCCACCAGTAACTGATCGAGCCAACATTTCATTGATGCATGACCTGGGTGCTTCGGTGCTAAACATAAATCAGAGTGTGGTGCATGAATGCTGTGGTTATTCAGTGTAATTGGAATGTCAATAACTCTTGCATCCTCTGATAAATACACAAGCACCATGCCGTGATTCACCAGTGAAGGCTGCTGATGTTTAAAGCACTGTTATCGAGCCAAGCACAAGTCTTCACTTGTCAGAGTAACTGATGTGCTGTAATGGATGATGTTTCCACAGTTTTAACATGTTACCAGGCAATTTTTTAGGAAGTTAGTGCCCACTGTTACAGCAGAGATGTGAGAAATTAGGATAAATGCATCCTGTGGTGAATGAAAAAACTTGAGCTGTAAAGATTAACTATTAGTTCTTGGATTAGTTGATCAAAAGGAAATTAGTTGCCAGCTGTTTTCATTGTGGATCAAATGAATAGTTTCAGTAATTTTCAAGCAGAAATAACAAACATTTGCTGGTCGAAGCTTCAGAAATGTAAGGACTGTGTCATATGCTGCTTCTGGTTAGCACAGGGTTTTTTTTTCTCTCCTAGTGTTTGTTTTGGACTTCCTGTTTTGTTTGGCTAACCCTTGTCTTGTCTTTCATTTATCAGCGTCCTGTCAAGTTTCCCTCCTTTGCGATTACCTGCCGTGCCCTAATGTGTCTCACCTGTGTTCATCACCCCAAATGTGTCTCATTACTCAGTGTGTATGTTGTCTCTGTGTTTCTTCTCTGTGTGTCTGTGTGTCTGGTTCGTTCTCTGCTTCTGTCTGTGTTTCCAGATCCTGTGTTCCCTCTGTGGCTCCGTGTCCTGGTCTCCTTTTGTGCCTGTCCTGTTTGTGATTTCTTGGTTCAGATCCCATGATTTTGGTTTTGTATCAGCTTTTTTAAATAGTCCACTTTTAGTTGGTGTATTCCTGAGTTGGTGTTTTGTGTTTGGACCCTCTTCTGTTTCATACCATGAGAGACTGGCTGCTTGTCTTCTTTATTTGTTTTAGCATATAGTCTGGATTTCAGATTGCTGGATGAAAGACACTTGTCTTATGGCTGTTGTCACTTGGGCTCTTCTTTGTGTGTCATTTGATGGTGTGAGTTCTCCACAGTTAACTGACATTTTAAAGACTAAATGATAATTGGATTTATCATGAAAATAATATGCAGATTAACCGATAATTAAAATAATCACTTGTTGTGTGCCTCAATGTAACATAATCAAATTGACTATCAAGTGACAAAATCTTCATAGCTACTTTGCAAAAACACAATCAGTATCACTTTAAATACTTGCAGTTGAGAGTTGTGCACAGTGGATGTGAATAGAGAACCAGAGCCGGTGAGAAAGTTTCCAAACTGTCTGAACTCTCATAAACTCAAAACCATCATACACCTCCAAGCTAACAAATTCCTTTTTCTAATGTCAGCATGTTTTTCTGAGAATTATGCATCTATGATGTTAAAACTAGGTACTTTGAATCATAATGGAGAGAAGGAAACAGTGCAATGGGTGACCTAACTGAATTCTCATAAATTCTATCAGTTTTGCTGCTGACCTGTGCTTTCAAACTACATTAAAAAAATTAAATTAGAGGAATACAGGAGCAAAGTTTCAACATTTATCTGTCGAATACTGTCAGAGCTTCACACCTTAAGGCCTGCAAGGTTTTCTTGTGTTGCTAAATGCTACCATAATCAGTGCAGCCCAATGTTAATAGACTGCATGAAATCAGAGCAAGTCGGACATAACCTAACTGGACAGCACATGAGAGATCAACACAGTGCAGGCCTGGCACATCTCAAATGAGACTATTTTCTTAAAAATAATCATATCGAATAAAGTTTTAACAAGAAATTAATTAAAAATCAAAAATGAAATTGGTTCAAACTGATTCAAACAATGACTTTAGTAAAGTAAAGTAGTTTATCTTCAGTTGTGGTCTAATGTGGGAAGTCAGTAGCTAAAATAAGTTTTGACAAGTGAAGTATCAAAAAACATATTTAGTTATTTCCTAGCATCTTGGTAGAGGAATAAACGCCTCACAGACAGGGTTAGTACACATTTTTTAATAACATGGCACAATTTACATAACACAAGTTTAAATGAGGAGCATGCTGAAGATTCAGTCGCTTCATTTTTTCTCATTTTTGTACATGATCTAGAAAGACTTCATTTTTTTTCCCCTGTACATGGTAAACAGCAAAAAAGTTTCTTATTTAACAATCTTTTTGCAATACGCATCAACTAACCACTATGGCTCCGGTGGACATTTTTATGTTGGATTAAAAAACACTGCACGACATGATATCACAGAGTTTGAAGCGCACAACTAAACCTTCAGTGGACTACTAAAATAGATCTCTGCTCATTAGAAACAAACTGTCCATAGTTTAGACTTGCTTTTTTGTCTTTTGATTTTGTAGGTACAACAACTTAGGAAAGCACTTTAATACACTGTTTGACCAACAGAACCTATTTTCCAAAACATGTACTTTACACTCCTTCAATAGGGCAAATGTGCTGTCATGGTGTTTTAATGTGCTGCATTCTCCCCAGAACATGACAGGGAATAACCGAGGGAGGGAACGGGGGGGCTTTTAAGCATTTGTGTGGCTTTGTTTTTACATTGAAAACCCTTTGAAATGCGATATGTCTATAAACCGTTTCTGGGATTGTCACCACAATTCATGATACTTGAATATTTGAGAAATTATTTCTCAAAACTGCTTTTGTTTCATCCAAATTTGTACCTACAAGCCCTGTGTGGATTAGTTAAAGCTTGTATCTGTTTGTATGGACCCAGTGTGTGTCAGGTCTGAGTTGTGGAGAGAATACAGTTTTTTGTCCTTTACTGGTGCACAGTCAGTGGTGAGATGGCCAGCTTTCAGAAAGGGAGCCCAGACGTTTGTTGCATAGTTGAATATGGGGTCTCTGGTACAATGCTAATCAGCTGCGTCAACCAAAAAGAAACTGCAAAAAGCACATTCTGAATCACCGTGAAATACTCCTCTATTTACATGTGTTCAAAGTAAAGCTTTCAAAACACCCTTTTGCATATTTGTACCATGATTTTTAATTCATACAGAGCGAGCCCAGCAACTGTACACATTATCTACACACTCTGCTGTCTGTCAGTGCTAAAGTACCTGTACATTCCAAAATTGTTCATTCTTGCTCGACGTCACTTCGCTATACAAGAGAAAGAATGAACACAAAAAGCTGGAGCGAACTGGAAACAAAAGTCTGGAAAAATCAATTTTTTTGTTCCATGATTATTGTCTCTTTGTAGTTTTATATAAAACCAGTTCATTGTGTGGGCATATCTCTGCCCACATAAGTTATTCACAGCTATGTTACAATGTTGCTTTGCCCAAAGCTAAGTGCTTGGTGTGAGTTCAGTGTTAGTGAGGCACAGGGCAGCAGGGGCACTGAGTCTGCTGAGGCTCAGCTCACCGCGCCTCGATGTCTTTGTGAGCCGGTCTGTCTCTGATATCTGTGGCCAGGGGGGTAGTCCGTCTGGGTGAGCCGGGCCGAGCACCTAGCGTGGGAATGAGGGGGGGCGGGGCACTCAGGGAGGCTGTGGGTGGCGTTTTATTCAGGATACCGTTCTGATGGGCTGCTGCAGCAGCAGCTGCTGCCGCTGCTGCAGCTGTGGGACTGACCCTGGAATAGTGCATGCCTGGCAGTCCAGGGGCCATGAGGCCCGGGGCAGGGTGGGGGAGGTGTCCATCAAGGGCTGGATGGTGCATTGTGGGATGAAGACGACCGTGCTCGTAGTCCTCTCTGAGCATGTTAAGGCGGTCACGCTCCTCCAGCTGGGCACGCTCCTGCTCCCTCCGGTGCTCCAGGGCCAGAGGGTGAGCGTGGTCACGGTTAAAGTCATGGGGCTCACGGTCCCTGTAGGAGCGCTCGGCCTCGTAGAGGCGAGGTGCTGCCAGCCGGTGCAGAGGGTCATTCCTCAGCAGCAAGTCCCTGGCGAGAGGATCCCGTCTGTGTATATCCAGGCCCCTGTAGGGGTCCCTCATCGGGTCCCAGTGGAAGGCGGGGTAAGGGAACCTGTCAGCTCCTGGAATGGGGCTGATACCCATGAAGGGTGCTACCACTCGAGTTCTCTCCAAACTACTAATGCTGCTGATTGGATGAACACCGGCCATGCCCATGGGCACAGGCATCGAGGAGGGAGGGTGCAGGTTTGGTGTGGAGGGTGCCTGTGTTGGGTGCTCACTCGGTGCCCTCTCGGTGGCTCCATCCTGCTCCTCCTTCCGCTCCTCCTTCACTTTTATCTCACTGCTCTTCTTCTGGTGCTCATATGGCAGCTCTACCTTCTTCTCCAAGATCTCTCTGCCCAGGCCACTGTTCGTGCGTTCGATGCTGGTCTGTCTGATGTAGGGTGATGCCGTCCCCCTGTTTGACACTTTGTCCTCTGACACTCGGCCGTCGAGGATGACTGGCGTGTCTTTGTCGCTGTGCTGGTTTTCTTTGAGCTTATGGTCATCGGTGCCATTGTCTTTCCAGGAGTCTGAGTGCTCCCTCTCTCTGTCTTTGGCCTTGTTCTCTTTGTCCCTCTGGTGCTCTCCAGACACAGGGGGCAGGTGGTTTCTATGGTGCTCAGGAGGACGGCTGTGGCCAAGGAGGCTGATGGGGTTGACAGGGACTGGAGATGGATGGCTTGAATGACGCTTTTCAACAGAGTCCCTGAGAGATGAAAAAAGAGAGTTCCCATATTAGTATCAGTGACTTAGGTTTGTCAAATAGGTTAACTGCGAGGATCTTTCAAACTGTAAGAACAACAAATTTAAAACATACAATATACAAAGTATTTCACTGAGTTACACCAGACACCCACCTGTCCTTGTCGTCTTTACTGACCAACGAGTCTCGTTTGTCAGAGTCTCGATCCCTCTCGTGCGAGCTGGCTGAGGTGCTTCTCTCGGAGTCTCCAGGCTTCAGCCAGGGTGGTGGTGTGGGGAAGGAAGGCGGCGTACGGTGCAGGCGGTTCCATGGCTCCTGGTTGCCACTGTTACTACTGCTGTTGAAGTGCTGCTGTGCGTTGGGGCCGTCTTTATGGCCAAAGACTGAGTTGGGCGCTGTTAGGGATTCAACACGTGGAAAAACACGGTAGGACACAAGTTAAATGTTTGCACTGGTGAACATCTTTGTTCAAATTCTGTTCTGCTGTTGTTCTTTAGGATCATTCATGAAGTTGAAACTCACTTAGTGCTGGATTTCCCAGTCCCCCAAAGGCCGATGAGCTGAGGGATCCGAGTCCTCCAAATGATGTAGGCCTACTGAAGGGCTCTGGAAATTAAGAGGACATGTTACTTTGTAGACATTTATATCTTAATTTCAATTTTTTAGATTGAGCCTGAAGAGAACTGAACCGAGGGGTCCTTTTACCTAAGTGAGACGCTGGGGTGAGAAAGTTTCCAGGATGGTGGGGCGGGTGACCAAAAGGACCTGCTGATGGATGTGTGGGACCTGAGAAGAGAGAAACAGAAGACAGACAAACATGAGCTGCTGACTGCAACGCTACAAGAAGTAAGTGTCAAACAGTAGCTTAACAAAAAATTTAATTAAAGCTTCACTTACATTTTTCTTTAGCTTGACAAAAAATCATGTTGCCCTGCATTTCATGTTGTTCAAAAGTAACATGTACAAATGCAGCAACTAAATGTCAAATATGTGTCTGAGGTAGTTTAGAATCAGCACTGTTGCTACACAATTTGTCCTTTCAGTGAGCACTAACCACTAATTCTTCAACTGTAAAATGTCTAACTCAGAACATATGTTACACAAAAAAACTCCTAAGAAAATATATCTAGGGAATTATTCTTAGAGTTGATTAGCAGTCTGCCTTTAGAGATTGCAGTAATGGCTGTACTTGGTTTTCCCTTTTGGTCCAGACTGAAATATTACAAAGCTTTATGTGAGGCTGTCATGCAGGTTTGGTACAGACAGATAATGATAAAGGATAAACAAAAATAATACAGCCCGACAGCTGGCCCTCTTTGATTTTTAAACCTGATGATATTCCATTTGCCTCAGTTGCACATTGTGTTTAGTGATTATCAACAAATTTAAGCATATTAAACTAAGATGATGCACATAAAGCATTTTAGTATTTAAAGTGATGTATTGCCTAAACACAGCATCACCTAATTTTGCCTATTAATCCTGTAAAACTAGCAAGTATTGATCAACCTTAAATCCAGTTTTGATTCAGCTACACTCTCAATATCATCTCAGAGAGAATAAACAGAAGACAGTACAGCTCATCAGCTGGGCAAACCTCCTCCTGTAAGATGACAAGATGTGGTTGAAAGCTCTGAAGCTAAGCTGACATCATGACCAGTCAGTGTCCACAAATGGTTTGATTAAAGATAAATGCACTATACAGACATCTATATTGAATTTCATTGTTTCTATGTTGTAAACAGATTCTGTTGCTGAACTCAATAATATATGCAGGCAACAGTTGACACTTGACAGCAGGAATGATGAACTGCTGCTGTAAGTCAGAGAGTTCTGTTGTTAACCATCAATCAATCTTTCTACCCAAAGATCTGACACACACTCACCTGCAGCAGAGAAGAGTGTGGAGGGCCGTGCCAAGTCACTGGGGTGATGGATGGCTCCGAAGAGGCTGGGGCCGGGAGGTCGACTCAGGAACTCAGGCTTGAGGCCAAAGTCTAACTTGTGAGGGTCGACCTGCATCTGCTGCTAGAAGACGCCAGAGTGACAGACAGGAACATGTAAAACCCCTTTGCACAAGGAATCAATGTGTATTCTGTTTTTCTAGATCCATTAATAGTAGATTCATTCTTATGTTCAGCGAGGACACTTTGTTAGGTGTTGCAGGAATCAAACCTATCAACACTGCGTTACACTATAAAAGAACTGTAACACCAACAGTACTTTTTATTTTTGTTCAGTCTTTTGTAAAGTGATTTTTTAGTCAGGGCAACAGTAGAATTACTTTCACAAATGAACTTGGTATATACTGTTCATTGGCCTGTGTTCTTTTTCATACTATCAATATTTATGTACATATTTGTGTAGACGAATAAGTTGAAGGGATAAAAAGGCAACAGAATAAATACTGCTATTTAGCAATCAATTAATCTCAACACAAAGTGAACCACTGCCACGGATCTTTGCATGTTAACTATTAAGTAAAAATCAATACTGTTTTGGAAAATTGATACTGTGTAACCAAATAAAAACCTGCAGTATTTACCTGTTTCAAGTACACAGTAAAGGTTTACCTTAAAAATTTAAGCATGTATACCACAAAAACAGATTAAAGTGTGATGTCTGTGCTATTTTAGCCAACATTAAAATAAAATAAACATACAAATTAATTGGATGAGCTTCTCAAAGCTGTAAAAATGTAAACTAATTGTGAAGAAAAAAGCTCAGACAGCAGAACAAAATTCAGTCAGTATTAGAAATCTGTTTTGTTTTTTAGCTGACATCATTCTAAAGCTGCAGTCTGATTGCCTTTGCAGGACACAAGCGTTACTTTATTTCTTCCATACTAACTCAACAGACTGTCTGTAATCAAAATTAGAATGTTATCTGGGATTTGGACAGCATATAATCTGTGTTAATACTTAGGCACAAAGCAGAGGAAGAGGAGTCAGAAGAGTTCTCACCTTTACTTTCTGTTGGTGGTGGTAAATCTGCCAGGCAATATGGACATGCATAGCACACCACTTTCCTGGTTTCTGTAGAAGCAAAGACAAAAACATGGTGTCACAACTTTACTCTTTAACAAGAATGACAGTATGGCTGCCAGTTAACACATTTAATTGTTTATTGTTTAGTGTGTAGAATTTTTAGGTGTTTGAAAAACCCTCTTCTGAAACTTGTGGTATATTCACTGTAACACAAATCAGGATACATCACATCTGCAGAGTCTGTGGTCCAAGGAAATGTGGACACCATTTAATGGATATTATGCTATACTGTCAGTGATGTTCTCACAGGATCAACTCTGAAATAACACAACCTTCTTATACTGAACCATGAAAACATGGTAACTCCTTTATCTCCTTTAAAATCCACGCAGTACCATAGATCAAATATTATCTTAAGATATAGCACGTGACAGAGGTATAGTAATTATAGATTTGAATATTCTTGTTTTAAGCTGCATAGACTATCAAGCAGTGTTTGTCTTGAGGCAAAGTCTGACAGTAGCAATTTTAACATACAGTGGCTGCTCTGCTCTGACACAACTGACTGTATTAATAAAACCCCCCTTACGTCACCATGTTATTACCATGAGGAA
This sequence comes from Ctenochaetus hawaiiensis, assembly GCA_029783645.1. Taxonomy (NCBI): domain Eukaryota; kingdom Metazoa; phylum Chordata; class Actinopteri; order Acanthuriformes; family Acanthuridae; genus Ctenochaetus; species Ctenochaetus hawaiiensis. The sequence continues at coordinate 4,893,077 of JAPZDY010000006.1, read as the reverse complement.
ATAACGGGGTGTGTGTGTGTGTGTGTGTGTGTGTGCGTGGTGGACACTCACCCTGAGAATGGGCCGAAATGGATCCGTCAGCTGTGAGATGAAAAGGGGAAGAGAGTTGAGGTATGAGTCAAATAATCTCTTTGTGTGTGGCATTCTTTATGACCCAAATTAAAATGTAAAGATTATAAAATGTAAAGATTTGGATTTAAAATGTAAAATTTGTGAGGTAAGATGTAATTAATATATAAGTGTTGATGAGGGCTCCTCCGTCTGTCCCTCTATGTACAAACACATACAGTGAAATGTGTGTGGTAAGAAGGTCTGAACACACAAGCTAACAGTCTTTGTTGTCTACAAACTTCCTGCAGATAAAATTTTTACAGTGACATGACTGGATGTTAAAAACTTCCCATCTGATGACTCAGGCTTATGCAACACTGACAGAGGATCTAAAGGTTACTTCTACCTCCTCTAGTGTTGCTTGTCTTTGTGTGTGTGTTTTGGCTTGCACACGCGCTCTTACCCTGGGGTCCTTCTGTAAGAATGTGTGTGGGACAGCTCCAGGTCTTGTGGACACATCGAGTGGATTTGAGGTCTAAAAAAAGTGACACACAGATTGAGACAAAGTTCTCTGTAACTGAATCCTGTTTATAATTTGGTTTTCTGTCTGTTTGTGACAACATAGGCGTATGATCCTGTTTCTGTGCGTCTTACCTTGGGCTGAAAGGCGCCCTGCAGTGAGCCAAAGGGCCCGGTTGGGGGGATGACAGGGGGAAGACCGGACATGGCTGGTGGGTAAGAGTGGAAGAGCTGAGGAACATAAGAGGAAGAGTGTGTGTTAGCATGGTTCGTTCTGTCAGTGGACACCAGCTTCATAAGGCAGTACAGATGGAAAAAAATAGGTTCTGGTGAGGGATGAACCTCAACATTTAATTTTTTCCATCTTCCAAGTCTGCTGAGATGGGGAATTGCCTACATGTTTCACAAAGTGTGAGTTTGTAAAAATATTTCCCTGCTTCTCCCCAGTGGATTTAAAATACGGAAAAACACTCCTTTGATATGAAAACTAGAATGTTGTAATACAGGCAAAACACATGTAAACCAAACGAGTACTCAGGGCTTCCATAAAAGTATCCTGTGGAGAAACAGATATGTAATCAACTACTCAGTATAATAGATCTAGTCAGCCTTATTAGCCGTAGTGGAAGTAATGTTTTCCATGTTTCCATACTTGCATTCTTGCATTGCTTTAATCATGAAAAGTGGAACAGAATTCTTAAACTTGGATTGCCAGGATGAGTTATTCTAAGCGCTTGAGGATATGCTGTGAGCTTTCAAATGCAACTTGTGTTTCCTTGTGCATCATGTTTTAAGACGTCAGTATGATTTAGAAAGAAGAAATGGCTTAAGGGTATTTGCTGCTCCCATAACAACAAAAACAAGGAAATGCTAAGATTTAGAAATGAATGCCTGAAAAACAAACTAGCAACATTCCACTATATCTGTTCACACCAGGGTTGGTCTAAGAAATATGATATTATACATTCTTCCTAACAATTTAAAGGGCCGGGCTGAATAAATAGTG
>JAPZDY010000006.1:4855767-4891401 GCA_029783645.1 Ctenochaetus hawaiiensis | reverse complement strand
ATAGTGTACATGTGCAGGTATGTACAGAGTGCACAAGTGTGCTTCTCTTCTGGATCTTCAGCAAACATAGAGGGGGGAGTGGGGTGCAGTGTCTAAAATAAGTCCTCTTTAGTGAGTAAAACATTAATTAAACACCCCACTACTGTTAGTTAACAAATAAAAATGAAGAGAAGTCAGCAGGACAACGGAATAATTGCTCTAGCAGCGTTGTGGCCTCCTCAGTAACACAGCAGCTTTGGCTTTCTGTATTAATTTCTATGCATAACATTTTCACTGTGACATGCATGCAACTAAAATCCTTTGTTCTAAGAATTAAGGATCCAGCAGTGTTTAATCAATCATTTGTTGTGGTTGAATGGTTGAAGGGTGAAATGGTACAGCCTAGGAAGCTTACATTTACATTATGAAGCAGATGAGCAACTGCATGATCTCTCTCTCTCTCTCACACACACACACACACAAAGCTATAACACCAACTTGCATGGGCTGGAATGGCACAATGGGCAAGCAACAAACTGCTCTGCAGTCAGATAGTAATGCAGTAAGGAGACTCACACTGTGTCTGTAGAAGGGGTCAACTTTTGTTGGGTATTTGTCAAACTGTAGGAAAGATGAAACAGAGCTAAGTACAAAGATGTGGAAAACATAACAACCTACACACAGATACTGTAACAGTTGAGGCTTCCAGGGTCACTTCAGGCCAAAACAAAATGCATCACACACTGTACTTTAAGACTAACAACATGATTACAGATTGAGAATATGATTCAAGTAAAATGTTAACTGAGATTTAAAGTTCAACCACTTCCCGAACCAGACTGTTTTCATCTTCCCCTTTTCGTGATCATCTGAAGACCTTGTAAACCAGCCTGGGTTCTGTGTCTCATTTGGTCTCCTTTTAGTGGTGCAGCACAGGCTCAGGGCGAACATTTCCCCAGTCAAGACTAAACACTGCAGCCATAAAGGGCCTTTTTATGGCCTCATTAGCTGTCAGAGGCCTCGCCATGCTGCCTTTGAGGTATCATCAGAGCCAAGTGAACCCTCTATGGGCCAGGCGGTTATGAATGTGTGTGTGTGTGTTTGTGTGAATTTTAGGTCCAGCCACCCATTGCCTGTGGTCTCCTCCAACAAACAGCGGGCTCTTAATGCAAGGCATTTGCCAGTAATGAAAACCCCCAAATGGGACCAAATGATGTCATTAAATTCAGAATGAATTAAGTGTATTATGTTCTGAAAGCTGGCGCTGAAGTTAACATGCTTAGGGCAAGTTATTGCCAATTTAGAAAATAACGGCGACTCAAGTCTGGAGTCTCAGAGTATGCCAGAAAAAACACTAGAAAGGCTTTCTGGGAGAATAAAGGCATCATTGTGGCGTGGAGTGACACACATGGTCATCATTGAAAGGCAGCCACAGAAACCCACAGGTCCCCACAGCGTGCTCCTCTCACACATGTCCAACTGTGTAAAATCCTCACTTTCATAACCACGTTGTGAAAACACTCTGAGTGCCATGCCTGCCCATTCTACTACACATGTAAAAGTCATTATTAGAATACCTAAAAAAAAAAAAAGTTTGATTTTGGCTTTTTTTTTTTTTTTTTTTGACCCCTTAACCCCCTCCCCCCTTTCCATCCCAACTCAGTTGCGTTCTACTTATCCTCACATTTCTGGCAGGGGTACGCACCATGGTCGGTGCTGGGGTGGGCATGATGGCGTGGGGGAAGGGCGTGAAGGTGTGCTGGTGGGTGTGCTGGTGGGTGTGTTGGTGCTGATGCTGGTGCTGATGCTGGTGCTGGTGGAACTCGGTGCGTAGGTAGGGCGGAGGGCCCAGCGAGGCACCGCGGTCGGCGCTCTGGGAGGCCAGGAAACGTGTGTTGAGCTCCTGGCGCAAAAGGTCTTGCTCTGGAAAAATGAGAAAAAAAGAGAAGGGAGGATTACCACTGGATTTGTCAAGCATTTGTATGCAACAGACTCTGAACATATAAATTAGGTTTCTCATTTTGCTGGGTTCTGCTGGAAACCTTCTCAAGGACCTCTGGGGGGCCCGAGACCTCAGTGTGGGAGCTACATATGTCAATAAATAGTCCCGACAACCGGGAAATGGCCATGATTATCAGCGTGTCGTTTTAAATTTAAGTGAGGCTTGAGATGATTAAAGCTGTCTGACTGCTGGAACTGTCAAACGCTGTGATTTGATACACTACAGTACAGCCCCTCTGAGACAACATCATCTGATATTCTAATAACCTCTGTGCAGCTTGTGAAGAAAGAATGGATTTCAAGAAATCACCGGCTTTTCTTCTAAACCCAACAAAACCTGCCTTAAGAGATTACATCTCCACCACAGTAACCTTATCCTTTCTATCCCACTGTGACTCACTACAATATTTTCTGCATTCATTTAAAGCTTTATTGGGCTGAAAGTAGGGCTGGAATTTTCTCCTCATAAAAATTTCATTAGTATCTTTTGAACAAAGTCCAGCTTTCTCCATTTCATATCGACCAAATTGATTTCTTGCACGTGAACACCATTCCAGGTGAAAGTGGAAGTTCTAGGAACGTCGCTAAGGGCAAGCCCCCCTCACCCCCCCACCCTACTCCCACAATGACCCTGACATTTAGCTCACAGCACCATGCAGAAATGTGCACAGGGTCTGTAATGGCTTTTGCAATGTGGCCTGACTTGCTGGTGGATATTACTGTTGTGAAGAGAGTCTATCAATCAAAGCATCGCATAGTGTGAACTTGAACTGTCCACACAGCTATAAACACACAAACCCCCAGGCACGGAATACATTCAGATTATCTGGGACTCTGTTGTTTGTTTCTTTAAATAATTACCAGAGTAACATTCCATCTGTCTCCGCATCTCAAAAGCTGTAAGATTAAACTCGGCTTTGAAATGATTCCTTTGCACTTCTCATATGTCTCAACTGTCCTGTCAACCTGCCACAGCAGCTGGTTGACATTCGAGTCTGCCTGTTGTTTTCTGTCAGCTGACTCTGGCAACCTCTGCCACGCCATTTGGGGGCAGTGTTGAGATGTCTGCAAGTGATGTGATGTTTACCTGAGTAGGCACTCCCAGCAGCAGGATGTCCGGGTACTGGCAGGGTGCTAGACGTAAGTGGTGGTGGTGGAGGCAAGGCCGCTGGAGGAGCGAACATATTGGGGTGATGTGGGTGCGGCGAAGACTGCAAGGCAGGGGGGAAGCTGTGGGGGGTGTTCTGGTTGGCCGCCAGGGGCAGGGGGAAGGTGGAGGCTGCTGCTGCTGCTGCTGCGGCCGCCGCAGGAGGAGGTGCGAGGTGGGGGAGGTGCAAAGAGGTAGCAGGGGGCCCGTGGGGCTTGGTGCCTGGGGTGCTGCTCCTGCTGCTGCTGTGAAGAGCGAAAGGGAAAAAAGGAAAAAAAAAAAAAGAGAGAAAGATGGAGAAAGGGGCCAGGTTAAGTCAGGCGCGATCAGTCAAAATTAACACTTGTTCCTCCACATCCCCTCATCTCCATCTGCTCTGACATTCATTTCCCAGCACAGTGTTTTCACACTTCAACTGTCCTCCATTTACAAACGCCTCCCTGCCTTTCTCTTGTGCTTCACAGAATCCAGGGCAAACATGATCCGCGAAAACACCACATTCACAACACCCTCGGATGCAAATAAACCACCGCTGGCAAGCATAACAGAACAAGCATCTGTCTTTGAACGGCTTCTGTTAAGGCACTTCCTCCAGAGCCAGGTAGTGAACATGTGCATCGGAAATGGGATGAGAGGGAGAGAGGGTGTGTGTGCATGTGTAAGCAAACAGTCTTTTGTAGTGTGTGTGGGTTTTCCCTGGGGGCAGTCACAGAGCCTGCGTCTCCACAGCTCCACACACTAAGCCTAAAAGCTCATTTGCAGTGCTCGCTCTTCGCTGTGGGCCCCGGCTGTGATTATTCATAGTGGGTGCCAGGCCCTGTTGGCGCACTGGCAGACTGGCAGGGCTGGCACAGGGAGAGGGAGGCCAAGCCAAGTCCTGAGAGCCTGCAAGGCAGAGCTGTTGTTGGGACTGAGTGGGTTCTGAAGGAGCTATCCCGCAGTCTTAAATTAATGGAGAGAGCCTCGTAGGCATCAGCGCTTCTCAAAAGATATCGAAGACAACAGACTGATCTCAGACCTGCACTAGCTCTATTGTTCTTATTTTAAATAAAATGAGAAAGTGGAATTCTGCTGAGGATTCTTTATAGCTTGAGAAAATTAACTACCTACTTAAGTTTTTTTTTGTTTGTTTGTTTTTCAAAGATGAATATCACAACTTTGAGCCAATTTTTCTCCTGTTCTCGTGCACAAACAACCTCTCATCAATAAAATAAAAAAAACAGTCTGGTACTGATTCAAGGTTGTACTAAACTACACATACAGCCATACATAGACTGTAACTGATTTGCGCTTGTATTTATTCAAAGCCCCAGTGACAGTGTGGGTGGCTAATAAATCAGAGGCACTCAGGGCACAGTGCGGACCCTTTATTCCGTTGTTAATAATCAGTGCTACTGTTTGGCCCAGGGACTTCAAGCTCTGCCTGATAGCAATTTACATACTGATCGTGCATTGTGTGCACTTTCAGCTCAAGAGATATTTTACTATTTTCAAGTGTGTGTGAGTGTGGAGGTTTTTTTTCTGCACTGCACTGCACACAATTTTCCGCATCAGAGCGCATGAGGACATGAGAGACGTGAACGTTTTTTAGAACAAACTGGTCCGTTGATGTGTGAGGTTGTGTATTGGCCTTACCTGTGACCGTTGAGGTTGAGGCCGTTGTAGGCAGAAAGGGGCCGGGGGTGGCAGCGGGATGGGGGCCGGTGTGGCCCTGCCTGACTAGGGTGCTGTTGGTGAGGGTGATGGGTGGGGAGGGCGGGCGATGGCGGGTGTGGGTGAAGGCTGGGTGTTGGTGGGGGCCGGGGATGGGACAGCAGATCAGGCTGGTGCTGGGGCCGGGGAGGGGGGGGTGGCGAGGGCTCTTGGCCCTGAGCGAGAGGCAGGGCTGCGGGCGTCTGAGGCCTGGGTAGAGCCTCTGAGCGTTGGGGCGGGTGTGATGAGGCCGGGGCCTGGGTGGGGCCGTTTGTCTGTATCCGACAAGGGGAGAGGGGCTGGGGGGCAGATGGCTTTGGCTGTGACTGAGGCAGGGGAAGGGCTTGTGGGGGTAGAGGCTGACTCGGGGTACTGGATGCAGGGGGTTGGGGGTCCCTGCAGCTCTCCTGGCTCCTCTCCTGACTGCGCTCTAGGCCTGAGACCTTGAGGAGGCCCGGGCCATGAGGCTCCTGGCTGCCATTGGTGGAGAGCACATCGATGCCAAAATCTGGAGCTGTGAAAAACAGACAGAGAAAAACAGTGTTAAAACCTCTGTTAAAATTTTTTAGTTTCCAAGTTTGTGGTCCTTTTGAAAAACAAGGACAAATAAACAAACAGTAAAAACAGACAAACAGCAGAAAGACAAGCACACATTTTCCCTTCAAAGTTGATGAGTGTCAAGTAACCATGATTGTAACTGATTAGGACCAACTGAAAGTCAGACACGTAACAAGATCCTGGTTTTCTGACATACATCAAGCACAGATGCTGTGTATCCTGCATAAGGACCTCCTTTTCTTCAGGTAAGTGAACTGTGCAGCTGTGATCTCCAGCTTTAGCAAAGTTAAAGCATTTGTGTATGTTTGAGCTACAGGCCTTTAACAACTCTGAATTAATCTCCACCTCCTCTGCCGAGCTTTATGTGTGTGCTTCAAGCTGACAGTGTCACAAAGTGACACATGTTTTTCTAGTCTTCCTCCTTATGCTGACACGCCCTGCTGGGCTGTGCAGCTGTTCGGGCACAAGCACCAAATCCTGAGCCCTTTCACACAGCTTTTAACACCATCCCTGGGGAGGAACTGATGTGTTTTTCTTCTCAATGCTAAATCAAGTTGCATTGTACACAAAACAAAAACACCTAAGGCAAATTTTTTCACCTTGATAACAGAACTTCCATTTGCAGGACATATTCGACAAGTTCTTACATCTATAACACATAGAAACAAGTGTAGCTGAATAATTCTTAAATGATATTCAACTTGGAAAATACTGTTTTTTGTTTTCTAACTAATGTAAAAATTTCTTCACAGTGATTACTATGCAAGGTAAAGGCCACTGCCGGGTAACAACACTTCATTAATTCACTTTTTTGCAGGTAACATGAAGGACAGGTGCTCATTTAGCTTACTGTCTGACGGGGTGAGGATTAATTTTATGGATTTTCATTAACTGCCAAAACCCAGAAATTACCTGCCATTAGAAGCCGTCGTTGGACTCCATTATGTCCAAAGTGTGAATTAATCCAGAGAATGAATAATAACCACTGCAGAATGTTGAAGTCATACAGAACAATAGCTAATAAGCTCTGTCCTGGGTATTTCTCTGCAGGGACCTCCTCCTACAAAACAAAGTGCTCAGACATCAGCAGTCAGCTTTGCTGCTCCAGAGGCAGAGAGGCTCATGGGAGATGACAGTGCATACATAAACTGTAATCAACTCTCCCCGGGCCTCAGGGGGGGCTGAGGGCAGGAGCGAGGGCTCCTCCTCCCCCTTGGGGAAGCCAGCTAAATCCTTCACCTGCCAAATAGGTGTAGATGGGACCCAATCCCCCCAGGCCCATGCAGCAGGCAGCACCGCAAAACTGCAGCCTGTCACAGCGGGTTTCTATCTCTCTGACACACTACTCCCTCCAGACTAACTCCATGGGGAGCAGGCTGAGCTAACAGGGCTCTTAGAGAACCTTTCTCTATTAGCATTAAAATGCTAAGTGAGGTCATAGCAACCCCATGTGCATGTGATATTGTAGTTATACATGAGGTGGAGATAATTCCTGATGCACAATCAATATCTACAATAACAACAATTGATTTCTGCTTTGTGTCAGAGAGCTGACTGGGACATCTGCCAGCCTATCAGGAGACAAAAGGCACACTTTGCCAGTTTGAAGTGTTTGTGTAATAGTCCCTGTAAGTTTTCTCCGGGCAAGATAAGAATTAAAGTTTCCTAATTATTTATAGAGACGTCTGATAAAAATTAACCAAAGCTTAGACAGAAACATTCTCTATTCTTTGGTAATCTGCACAATAAACATATCCCTGTTCAACACTGACTTGCATCAATGAACAAGAAAGCCCAGCAGCCCTTAAATCCATCTCCCTCATCCATGTCAATCTTCTCTACTTACAAATGCTATTACCGGTCAAGAGAGACTGCTGCTGGCAAACAACTCCACCGCAGCAGACGGGAAGAGGAGAAATTCCCAATTCTCAAGACTCCCGCTGCACCTCTCAGTCCCTGAGGTCTACGGCTTGTTTTGAGAATGTGCTAGCACGTTAAAAAGAAGGTGTCTACTCTGGTCATAATGAAGACTCAAGGGCCGGGTGATGCGGGGAAGAAGAGAAGCGGAGTATACACCAGCTTCTCTCCCACGAGGGTTCATTTGTCAGTCTTCCTCATCCCTGGAAACAAATAAGTACAATTCCCCCTTGGGTTGATCAAATATGGAGTGCTGCTGTTTCACAACGTCATATTTCTGTCCTAGCTAGTGTGTCTATCTGGGTGGAGTGAGGAGCGGAGCCTTTAGGTGCGTGGGTTAGACGGAGAGGCAAAAGCTAGAGGCCAGATTTAAGAAGTGAAGGGGTTGCAGGGGGGCTTTGTGAGGGTCCGCTGGGTGTGTGTGTGCAGGAAAGCCATTCATTAAGGCTGGATGTCAGGGGACCCAGCGAGGGGCTTAGGGGGATAACTCATTATCCCTGGGTGAGCCATCTCCAACTAAGTGCATTAGCTGCACACACCACCACTTCTGATTTATATCGCCCTACATGGTTAGAGCTACACTGCAGCATGTAATCATTAGATAGGCTACAAATCTCATCTGGCTCAACTTTCCATCTCACCTTTGTTGTTACTGTCCTGCAGTGAACCACAGCTCATTAGTGCCATGCATCTGTATTTACTGTGAGCATTTTTTAATATGCTGCTTATATCATATTGAGCCTGCAGGGTTAATAGGCCTGTGAATTGGTTGGTTAATGGTCCCTCATTAGCTAGGTGTTTGGATTGGTGCAGCCACGTGCAAGACGGATGGCTTAGATCTTTATCTTTGCACGGTGCTATGATCCTCAGAGGGAGAGACAGAAGGCCTGTCAAAGTGAGATGCAGGGTGTTAGGAAGTTTAATATGGTGTTAGGTCATTACAGCAGTACATAAGGAGATTAATTTAGCATATTACATTTCAATGTCGTCCCTGAATACATCCTGGCCCATATAAATGATTAACAAACAAGCACCAACAACATCATCTTTTTAAAGTGCAACTGACAGGCCAGCACCTGTCTTTTTGAAAAATACATTAGAGGACAACTCGAGCCAAAACTGCATTGCTAATCTCTCTCTCTCCTTCTCTCTATCATGTGAGGGTTGTTGGATATGACAGCCTACACCTGAGCCCAAAGACATCCTGTTAAATTGATGGCTGTTGAGACCTCTGTGACATCCCAAGCCTTCACTGCTTGCCGTCATCCTGTCCATCCTATACTCCTCAAAATAGCGCCTCGATGCATTCTTAACCCTCACACTCATTTATGGGATTTCATCCAAGCAGGGGTCACATAGCTCCAATCACACAAAACCAACGACAACCTAACACATAGCAGGAACCACAAGACTGACAGCTGAGCCTCCGCTGCTGTGTAAATGTCAGAGCTGGGCACTGAGCTGAGGTGAAATGCACAGAGTTCTGAGCCTGATGAACTGATGCTGCTGCTTTAGAGATGAGGCCGCTGTCTGACAGCCTCACAGTCAAACCTGCAGAATCCATTGTGATCATGGGAGATGAATTTGTCAGGTCTTTATCTAAAAACCACCTAATAAACCCATTTGTCAGATAATGTAGTCAAGTTTACTAATTATAACATGAAAGTATAAGATCTTCCAAAAGGCAACGATGAATGTTACCTAAAATTCCCATTTTTTTGTCCATATTGGCTGTTGTTTAACTTGGACGATTGTCCCTACAACTGTTTATGTTTAACACATCAGCAGTTAGTAGCAAGTCTCAGTCTGCAGCAGTGCCATTGGCTGTGAGGCTGTACTTAAACACAGTAGTGCTTTTTTCTTAGTACTAATATCACTAAACCGTGCATGTCACCATCTGTTTTAGCATGTTAGTATGCTAACAACTTAGTAGCACTAAACACAAAATACAGCTGATATGAATATCACTGTTTGTGCATGTACTTGTTGGAATAATGATACTGTGCACCTGCCGGGGGCACCAGATGAAGTCAGGGGATCACTAAAGTCATTAGCCCTCATTATTTGAAGACATGGCTGTCTAAACAAAGTTTAATGGACTCATCTGATAGCTCTTGAGATATTAAGTCTGAAACAAAGTGTAAGAAAGACTGGCCAACATTGCTAACCATGCCACCATGCCATTTTATAACACTAATATACTCCATTACATTCTGTATTTACACATGGATTGTGGATTTTAAAATGTGTTTGCTATTTGCCTGAAAGTCAAAAATCTGTACCATGGCAGCATTTAGTTTAGCCTGGAATTCAAAGAGTGGCCTCTCCAAAGAAGGGTTGAACATGTTTAAACCCAAAGGTCTTCAATGTTCCACTCATTCACTGTCACCCCTGCAACTCCAGTTTTCTGTCTCTCTCTAGCATTCTCCACCCCACTTCCTCCTGTGCGGTGGTAAGCAGAGTCAAGCCCAAACCTCTCAGACCACACAGCACTTACAGAGTCAACTCTTTTGCCACACTCCAGCTGAGACAATGCACTCGTTGAAAACTGTACAATGATGCCAGTGAATCATAAACAGATTATTTTGGTCTACGGACAGTCTCTATAAAAGTGTGTGGGCTGGAGAGGCCGGATTTGCAGCAGGTACAATGACAGTGTTGTTGGAAAGGGGCCACATATTTTTCTGCCTTTCACTTTGTCTTTTTCCTCCATGGACAACTTCATCTTGCTTCCCCTCAGAAAAACAGAAAAATAAACCAAGGAAGACGAACAGTTTGCTCAGGTTGAAGCAATTACACTGAACACTGAACAAGAATTTGTGGCCATCATTGAAAATTCTATCTCGCATTGTTATGTCTCAGTAAACATTAATTACAATCAGGATCTCTGTGCTGAGCTGGGCTTTCAGAGGCTAGCTAAATTAAACATCCCTTAAAATATTCACAGTCCCCAGCTATGCACAACGTTTTAAAAAGAAAATCTGGCCTCAGGCCTTAGTCTGGAAACCATTAAAAAAATAAGAGAAAAACACCACCAACTTGCTTCTCTTCAGTTTGAATATTTTGTTTGACAACAAAATTAGAGTTGTAATTGAGCATCAAGTGTTGACAGTGGTCTGACCTCAGGATTGGTTTAGACAGCATATGTTCCCCAGAGAGCTTCCTGGTGAGAAACCAGGTTCTGTTTATTTGTTCTTAATGAAGTCTGCAGTTGCATTAATGGAAGACATCTTTAACAGATCTCTCTCCCACACAGAGGAGAACAATAAACAGCAGGCGGCCAGTTTCTGTTAGGGCTTGCCCTCACTCATGTCCATAAAAAGCCCAGTCCCCTACGAGTCTGTCAATGTGTTTGTGACTTTACAGCAACCCACTTTATCCTCACTTTTGTAATGCTGTTTAATATAATAACCTTTTTGTAAATACTCAGTCTTTCCTTCTCCAGTGATTCCCCCTCTTGTCTGGGAGCTCAGTGGAATACCCTGGAGTTCACATTAGTGGATGACATCTGAGCTCGGCTCCCTCATCTATAGGACTGGATGGTGTTGTGAGATCTCTGATGTTCTAATACGCCTCTCTGGTGCCCAAAGTGGAGACAGTTCATGTTGCCAAAGTTCTCACATTAACCAAGGGATTCAGTTTCTCATTCCCAAAGATAGTACCCACAATGCACCTCCACACAGGCTTTGCGTGACTGTGAGTTTTGAATTATGCTGAGGAAGTGGTTAATTCCTACTTTACCTGCCATGCTGAAAGGTAAAGGCTAACACAGTGTTAATGTATGTAATGACGGTGGGTAGAAGAGCTAAGACTTTCACTTCAACGATCAGTTCACAGAAAGCTAAAAGCCTGTGTCGGTAAACTTAGCTTGGGAGCTCTTTCCCTGATCTCATGCCCAAAGCCTCTGGAGAATCTCCAGCCTATTAGCTCCTTATCCCTCCTGTCTTCAGTCCTGAAGACTTTAACAGCATTAGCTGCACTGAGAGCCGTTACACCACACTCACTGTGATGCCCCCCTGGACTCTCTAGAGTCAGAGCACCTTACAGCAATGAGTCCACTGCTCACAGGCATGCATGCTCGACATGCTCCCGATGGGAGCTCAGTGAACTGGGGCCTGACAATGATGGACGCTCCCCTGCTGGCCTTCCCAGACTCTCCGTCATGTCAGCAGCTCTCTAAAACCAGAGCCGAGAGGGGTGTTAGGTTACACACCATGGATATCCCGCCGTGTGGAGGGTCTTGGACTGGAGCTGTTTTATTAGTGCAGAACTCCCAGGGGTGGCTGGGAAAGAAGAGAGGAAAGCTAAACAGAAATAAGGGGGGGAGGGGTGGGCTGGTGGGTGAGCAGGCCAACTATTCTGGCTGCGAGAGCGTGACATGTGTAGTCTTCCAGTGAGAATACCACAGCGTGCTGATATCCCCCCGCAGTAACACAAACCGCTGCTTTAACAAGCCGTGATTGAGCAAACGGCCAAAAGCAGGAGGGAGGCGGCGGCGGTGTGGGGAGGGGGGAGTTGTTAAGCTGCCTTTTTAACATCTATATTTCATGCCTGTCTCGTTTAGTTTATGAATTTCATATTACAAGACCTGAGTCTAAGCAAGTGTGTTTGTAAATATAAATAGTGTTAGTATATGCAGTGATGTAATGCTGTGTGCGGTTACCACAGACATAAACCCCTGACTCCTCTTTTAATATAGACTGTCTGTGCCTGTGATCCTCTGTGAAATGGTAGCAATCTGGGGTAATTGGGCTTAGTAAGCCACTGAATGCTCTGAGCTCCTCTGACAGATGCGAGGCCATAGAAGAGCGGCTGCCAGACCACAGAGAACAAGCACTTGCACATGTTTGTATAGGTTTCTCCTCTGCACTCAGAGTGTAAGAGACAAATAGAGGACAGAAAAGAGCTGAAAGGAAAATAAACATGCTCTGTCCTGTCTCTTACCTTTGCTAGTATCCATCCATGCTCCACTCACACTCTGTCTGGTAGAACCATTGCGCTCTGTCTCCTCTCTCTTGAGTCATAATAAAGCCATTTACTAACAGAGAGCTGTAGCAACAACACTCTTCACCGACAGAAGCTCTGATTACAGCTGCTCCTGTAATGGCCCTTTAACTGGTTCTGCGTCTTGCTTTCACTTCTCACCCCACCAGCATGTGAAAAATCTGCTGCCTTCGACAGCCCCGGAGACCTAAATGTTTGGACACCTTCCCACAACATTGCTCCCTGAAAGCACCACCGCCATCTTTGAGTGCACATGAGGATGTATCTGTGGGATCAGTGGCTGCAGGGTGTCTCATTTCCAGCTCGGCTCTGGAGAACAAATCTTTATATATCCCTGAGGGTGTGAGGTCAGGCTAGAGGGAGCGTAATGGGAGAAGAGCTGGGTCAGGGACTCGATGACGGGCATGTTGGCACAGGTGACCACCAGAAGAGGTGGGTATAAAGCCGGCTAAGGGGCCAGATCTCTCCTGCCAGGGGCCTGTGCAGGACAGCCCTCAAGGGGACACTCGTTGCCTGCGGCTGACAGATCCTCCACAGGTTTGGCTGTCAAGCTGAGGCTCACTGAGGCTTTGAAATAACAGCAGCGTGTAATGAGGATCCATCCCATCCAAAGCAATTGGTCAGTGTGCTGTAAAACTATACTGAGAAACAAGGCAGCTGTGGAGCGAGCCAGAGCATTTGACCTCAAACATGTCACATGTACCTAAGCCATCTGAAGGGGCTTCTCACCGGGCCTGATATCTCTACTAGTGAGGAGTGAGAAATAGTATGTGGCCATTCTTTATGTAAACGCTGTTCCCAGGAGACACACACAGAGTGTAGGAGCCGCTGAAAGGCCCATGTCTAGCATGTCTGCTAGCATCTCACTTCCTAAGCCAGCCATGAAATTTTTGCCCCCTAGGACGGGTCAGTCTCATAGCTGTGTGCACACTTTTCCAAAAAACAACACAGCACTGCTGTGAATTTAGACAATATGTTCAAGATTAAAGGGTAAGTGTGCCCTCAGTAAAGTCCTCCCATCCCTTTAAATCATTCCTAAATATCCAAATCCTTTTTAAACATTTGATAAATATTCATTGTGTGTATTCTTTAACAAATGAATTAAATGTATTTCCTTCCACGTAAGACATTTGCAAAGACAATTTTTTTCATGGCCTGAAAGCATGAAAGTCTTCTGTAGTGCCTTTGTAGGTATGCTGTGATGTATTTCTTAACTTGTCAGGAATACTTTTACATAGTTATTCTTCTTACTCTAAAGGGAAAAATCTATACTAGAAATAGGGGGAACCACTGTGCATGAGCTGAGCAGGGCTAAGCTAGCTGAAATAGCCTGTAGTTATTCCACAGCACCAACAACAGCACTGGTGTCAGAGGAACAGATCTGCAGAGGGAGAACTCAGCTCCCTCAGTTAATACAGACCATCTATAAATACCACCAACACTGATCAGACACCCACATAAAATGTGCCATATTTTCCCATTCATTTTATTTGGTGAGAGCAGTCAGTTTAAAGTGTGGATCATTCGTTTGACTTTGGCTGCCAGTAAATGCTATCTACCCAAAACAACTGCATTATGACTTTGTGAACTTAAAATCCTCATCTTTGTGTCATTTTAAGTATAGACATTTACACTGAAAGACACTGCAGACAGTCGAAAAACATAAACAGTTCCTGATTTCCATATCAAAATAAAAAATGTTTCTCTGCCATTGCAAAGCTCATCTGCCTTGATTTGCTTAAGTGCGTCCTATTCTTCTGGGTTGCATTGCACCAATGTAACTAGCTAATGTCCGCCTATCCTTCAAGAAACAGGAGCTTTCAAGACTCAAGTAAAATTAGGTGGCACCTTAAATACTATAACTTTAGACTGATGTGTCATAAAAATTCTTTGATGTGCTGTCTTGATCTGATAGCGCTGTTCATAGCATATGAAGTTAAACTTTATCACATCGTTCACCCAGAGAAAAAATAAATTAAAAAAAGAACATCTAGATTTACAATACTGAAATTTTAGGCCATGTGTCACCACAGCTTAGGCATTTCACAACTCTGACAAACACTGCAGCATGTGTTTCTTGTCAGTCACTGTGGCAGCTTGGCGGCACAATAGACAATCACCTGTTCAACCATCAAACTTGGAACACAGATATGCTTAAATCTCAATTACAGTCACCTGCTCATAAAAATCCCACACCCGCTCATAAACACCTTTTTTGTCACTCTTTTTCTCCTTCTGTCTCACACGCACACACGCACGCACATGCATAAACACCACACACACCCACACTCACACCACACATACACCACGTACACGCAGACACGGACACACACACATACACACACCGCACACAGAAACTCTACCAGTCAACAGGTCCAATGCCACCCTGGTTGAGGTGCATGTACTGCTGCTCTATGTCGCCTGCCTGGATCTGTTCACTGTTGTCCTGTCCTCCATGAGGCCCCGTCAGCCTGTCAGCTAAGCCCAGTGGACTGTACCAAACCAAACAATGGGGGGTGTCTCTTAATTGTACAGCTGGTTCCTCTAAGATGACAGACAGCCTTGGGTCTCTCCTTCTTTTGTTTAACACTCTCGACTCGCATCAAGTAGTGTTGTTGCTCTGCACATCCTCTGTGTCAAGTGTAGAAAAACCCCTGTGTCTGTCTCTTTTGCTTCTGCTCTTTCCATTCCCCCTCTCTCCCTTCAGCCAGGAAGCAGAGTAAGAGAGTAACTGGCTCACAGCAATAAGGAGAGTGACAGCTCGGGCTGACACACTGACACCACCATGATTTCACTGGGGAGAGAGGCATGGAGGGCTGGAAAGAGAAATCTGTCCCCAGAGAGTCATCAGTCTGGGCCTCTTTCATTCTCTTTCAAATGGGGCCAACTGGTTGTACTCACATACACACTGCACATACAGGCGGCTTGCAAGGATCAGATTCAATAAAGCCTGCGCTGAGAGTTGAAACCATATAAGAAAAACTCATTCCAGAAGGGTAATAGCTTGAATGCATGGATCAAATGACTGAAAATCTGTTGAAGTATCAATTTGCATGTAGCCTTTTCTGTCCTTAAATCTTCACTGGCATTACAGAAGCAGCCGATGTGTCTGTGTGCTTGTGTGTGCAAGCCTGTCAAGTGCCGTCTCATTACCCCCTCGCTCAGGTTTCACTGCAGTTGGATTAGCGGGACACTCCGGGGCAGAACTGAAGCTGTTAATGGTAGTCTTCTCTCTCCTCTCCACTCCATTTTCATCCCTCCTTCCCGCTCTAGCCTAGAAGTGCTGTGTGGTCTGCTGATGGTGTGGTAAACTCACCCATGGCTCACAAGTGGGGAATCAAGGAGATGTAACCAGGCCTAAGTTCTCACCCTCTTCCCTCTGCTTGCAGCTCTCTTTTTCAGGAAACCTCAGTGCAGCCACATCAACATGCTTTTCAAAATAACACCACAAATTAGCTGAGAGCTGTTGGCAAGCTTCACGGTGATGAGCAATGGCTGTGCAACTGCAATACTTGGCAAGGGAGGGTTAGTGTAGGGGAGGCTGGTTGGGATTTGAGCTGTTTATTTGAACTGCACTGTCGTCCAAACAGTCAGCTGCCTCTCTGCTCTCTCGTCAAGCCTCAGAGCTTAAGCTAGGATTGTGGTGTTGGTGGGGAGAGAACAACTTGATATCCCCCTTTGGGCAGCGGCTGCCCTGAGCTTGGGTTACTTTAGGGGAACAATGCGGCCTCTGTCCACGGCCTATTACTCTGCGAAGACATGGGCTCAGACAGGCTCGCTAGTGTCAGGCATGGCCAGGGGATTCATACATCACAACACCACACTGCACACTGACTGAGCGCGGGGTTTAGGGGAAAAAGCTTCCAAACACGGCTTCCCAGCTTTGCCTCTAAATGGCCCAGCAGAGCCCCCATCTAAGCGCGCTAAGAGCTAAACCAGACATGTAGCCCATACCAGCGCAATGGCCAGTTTGCAAGCGATCCCTTTTGGGATTTTGGTTTTTGTACAAGTGTTTACAGTAAAACCTGACACGTGGAATAGAGATTGGATGCTGGAACCCTGAAATCAAACAGCCCCCTCCAGAAGCAGCTTAATCTGTAACAGATGGTGACAGTCAAAGGGATGCTGATGGGTTTGGGCAGGCTTCTAAGAACAGTGGCCAAAAGCCAGAGATGATGAACCAAAGAATTACGATAAAATGGAACATTGTGCAGTTTGTTAAACTTTGTTTATATCAAATACACATGCTCTAAAATTACATTTCCAGTATAACTTGGCACAAGAAACGTGCATATCCGCCACCATAATTTTACCAAGTCCTCTCCATTCACTCTGTTCAGAAGTCACAATATATCTTAATATCACACCCAACACTAGGGGGCGATGTTGCACTAAAGGTCTGACAGCCCCACCCCCCCCCAGTACCTGACCATAAGCAGTCAGGCACCTGTGGAAATACAATGAAAAGAGGGCTGAGACAAATGAGAGCCAGACAATGTGTGTGCAGAGCAGAGAGACATGCAGGAGATCTGTGGGCCGCTGCTAACAAACTAGGTTCCTGCTCTGTAGTCCTCTCTAATCTACCCCGCGGCTCATCGGGGCTGTATTTTTGCCCTGCATATTTATGAGAATTAGAGAGGGTGAGAGAGGGGGAAAAAAAGATAACCTCTTTTCTTCTGGGAGCAATTAAAGCCTTGCTTTCATCAGTCCTGATCAGAGTGTTCTGTCTCTCAGCTTTTGGTCTCTTTTAAAGGCTGTGTTTACATTTTTAGTTCTCACAGTACTAACCCTCCTCTGGTAGTGCAGCAGTGGACAGGCAAACAGAGAGCCTCCTTTACCCAACCTCTTCATTTAAAAAAATTGAAAACACCACAGTTCTGAGACAGTAACAGACAGTGTTGAACCTCAAAGTCTGACAGCAAGCTTGTTTGGGAGTTCTGAACTAATAAAACAGCCCCAGTCTAAGACCCCCCGCATGTGTATTCGTGCAGGATTAAAATAGCTTACACTGATAGTCATTCACTTGATGCAAGAATCAAAAATGCTTGAAGATGAGGGCAACATCCTAAAATGTCCTAAGAATCCAATGAATGCTTTACAAAGTTTAACATTTTTTTATTTGGGCTTGTGGCTTCTTGTCTTAGTCTATAAACTCTTCATGACCACATAATCCAAATGGGTGGTTCAATAAACTTTGGTTCATCACTTCCCATGTTCATCAGGGGGATTTTTTTTTTTCAAACAGAGACCAAATCCTACTTCATGCTGCTAAAGCAACACCAGCACTGCTGGGCTAAAAGACTTTCACAGTGAACAGTAACATCTTATCCGCTGTGTTAATCCCATCTCCTTTTTAGTACATGTGTCTGCAAAGCTGCTACGCTGCATTTTTGGGACACAGCCCTCAAGTTATTCACCATAACCAAAATCCATGCGCTAGAATGACATCATGTGAGGCGGCGGCGCTTCCTTAAAGACACTGAGATTTAGAGAGGCGGCGAAATGGAAATGCCTGGAGGGAGAAGACCTCAGACACACATGATAGATGGAGATAGACGGAAGTTCTTTCCAGACCAGCACTCCTGCTGTCATGCATGCATTCATGCGCTCACACACTCCTATGCACATACATCTCTAAGCCACCATGAGGCCTCATTAAGACCGTCTGCTCTCTCCCTCTTTGGCAATGTCACCTCTGCCGCAGGGACCAAAGACTGACACAGGTATAATTGGCCTGAACACACCAACAGTGCGCTGGGAAAGGCTGGGTCTCGATAAGTGGTGTGTGTGTTCCTGTGTGTGTGTGTGTGTGTGTGTGTGTCATGCTTTGACCCTGTTAATGCTGCACAGTTGGCAGGAGAGTGGCTGATGTCACATTGGATCAGTGGATACTGGTGATGGTGATGGGGGGGAGGACCTCTCCTGGGAAGAGGAGACTGCTGCTTTCAACACCTCCACTCTCCATATACTTCCATTATCCTGAAGCATCTCTATTGTCAGTGAATGTCAATGACATTATGATACTAAAACATCAAAAAAGGAAAATGTTTTAAAAGAGAATATTCTTCTCTCTGATCCTGTAGGTGAAAAACAATACTGTTACGATTAAAACAGGACTTTGGAATCAGCCAAGACAAAGAAATCTTATGTCTTTCTCATTATAGTCCTATATATTGTCTTTGTAACCAAACCAGATTTCTAAATAAACTCAGCACGCTTAAATAAATCCTTCTACTTTACCTAGACTAACAGAAAATATGCCACGGAGCGTTACCTCAGAGACCAGAGAGAAACAGACATGTACAGTATACAGCTGCTCTCCGTTCAACCCTGACTGGCTACTAAACCTCCACATATCTCAGTGTGGCAGACACAAGGGGGCCAGGAGGAAAAGTAGGGTCTTTCACTTTGATCTCTGGAGTGCAGCCCATTTAAATGTTTGTGTTTGAGATGTAGACCTTTAATTTTGGCCTGATGGGTTCCAGGCACCTTGGGGTTAGCCTGGCATGTCGGATATAGGAGTGTTTACACAGTCTCCCTTCAGCTCTCCTGGTGCTGAAATAAGTGCATTAAGATGGATGAATTTACTTAGTCTCTAACCTCGAGACTCAGGGAACAAACTCTGAATGACCTCTTTGTGTTGCTGGAGGGGCCCACACTGCACACTATATGTGTGTGTGCAGCATCAACAGAACATTCACAACATCTCCTTGAAAACTGATGCTCGATCAACAAACTTCTACCGAGTGGGAACCAACTAGACTCCTGGTCTCACATTCAGTATCATCCAACTGAGTTATTTAACAAAACTTCCATAATTAGACCTGATTTGCATATGTTATGACTGTAACAGGTGACTGAGGAAGAAGAGAAGGATTAATTGTGTTAAAAAAAAAGATAACATAAGGATGCACAGTGGTCTGAATGTGCTCTGCCTTGGCTTCAAACCTGACTGACAAATCTCTTCAAGCCACAGTATCAATTAGAGTACGTAGAGTTTATTTGTTTCAGTCTTTGAAGGGATTGGATTGTTAGTTTCTCAGTTAGTTTAATGCATTCTGCAAACAAAATAAGGTTTTCCACATTTTACATGACAGTTGTGCTTCAAATCTTGACAGAAAGCTTAATAGAAAACATTTTCTGCTATAAAAGTGCAAACATGCCAAAAGTAAGATCCATTTTACAGGAGTTGAAAGACTAATCCCTTCAAGCCCAGATCAGGACTAATGAGCTGCGATCAACATTTAAATGTGATTTTGAAATATGTTCAGTTGCAAATGTTGCCATATTTCTCTGCCTACTGACAGACACAGTAAATGTGAGCTGTACACTTGAGAGGTTGGACCGCTGTTTGCAACAGCGAGACAGTAAATCAGCCAGAGCTAGCCTTGATTTGTTAACCTTTGTTTGGCTGCGTCAGCAGATGAAGCATGGCTGGAGCGGCCCCTTTCATGGTCATGAAATACAGCCTCTCTCTCTGTAGTCGCAGCCATGGAGAGGAGGTAGAGGAGGGGCTCCTTCCTACTGTGCAGCACAGGATATTGAGCTTCCTTTACCCCAAAGAGACACCTTGAATGCTCTGGCGGGGGGTGGGTAGCCAAGAGGAGCGAAGACCACTGGGGAAACGCCAGGAATCTGTTCCAGTGATGTATCTTTCAGACTTGAATCCTTCAGATCCCTGTCTTATTACTCAAAACAAGCACGGTTATTAAATATCAAAAGAGCATTTTGATTTGAATTAAGCTTGTGTTTGAGCCAAGACAACAACGATGCTTTATCTCAGCAGTTGTGCCTCTGGAGGGAGGGGGCGGTGACCTCTCTGTGACCTCCCAACCCCTGGCAGGGAAAAAGAGACCGTCCTTGACTGCAGCCGCTCAGAATGCAGGAAAGGCCAGTGGTAGTCAGGTCATCTTTCCCCTGCGCATCAGGTCAAGTTCCACAGGCAGCCCTGATTTCTTGACACACAAACCCACACAGACGGCAGAGGTCAGCACGAGGGCAGAACCGGGAGCCCGGGGTAGTAAACCAACACTGGGGCTGTGAAAGGCCAACCTTCTCTTTCCAGTCCACTGAATGAGTTAGGGAGCTGCCTGGGTGATTTGTGGCGTGATTGGTGCTCTCTATATCACTTGAGATTACAGCAGGTGGCAGCCCACAGCCTGGAAACACACACAGCTCTATCACCAGTCCACCTCTCAGGAAACAGAGAGAGAAAGAGGCAGAGAGAAAAACAAGCCCTCAGCTTCCTCCCACACAGCAGTAATACGCTCACAGGCAATTTTGCTGCCAGCAGAGCTCTCTATGACAATCCTGGGAGCTCTTCAGCTCTGATATCTGCCACAAAAGTTCACCTCCGCTTTTCTCTTTCCACTATTTTTTTAAACAATGCCATCAGCGCTGCAAATTACACCTTCCACATCGCACATTATTCTCTCCCCCGGTGACAGACGCACTCAAGCCCGACACACTTCACCAGCGGCGCTCTTCACGCCGGCGTCAGCCCCGGGTCTCGCTGTAGCACCGCTTCATTTTCACATTAACTCCAGTAAAGCATGGTGAAATCAGCGTCGCGCTGAGGGGGGAAACTGAGAATCACTACACCGTGCACTTCAATTCACCCGCACACTGAACTTGGTCTCACATCGTAGACCCAGCTGCTGGAGATGTCTCACGAGGAACTAGCTTCTCCAACAAATCTAGCAACTGAACTCCTAGCAAGAACCCTTAAGTGCTCATTCTCTCCACCCTTTAATTGAAGATGTTTCTGATTATGACCAGCCATTGGTTTAAATAGGACTTTTGTCAATACATATAGAGGTAAAAAGCAAATTATACATGGTTTAGCATTAAAACATCACTTATTGTAGCATTACTTTCTATTCTACTTCCTATTGTCTATTTTTTCTCTTACAAAAAATCCTTTCTATTCTATATTGACTATCTAGAAACTTAATGGTTCACTGATGAGAACATTTTCAAGCCTACTCTTGATAAATGGCTCTGCAGAGCTTTTTAAATGTCATCCAGCATTATCATAATCTTGCTGCTGGGGCTTATGCTCAACAAACAATGCACAGCGAGCTCAGTCTCTGCTCTCCAATGACCTCACTGAGTCTCTAGGAAGGCTTGTTGGATTGACAGTATCATAAAGGACGGGAATGTAGCAGAGTGACAAGATATTACTGCCCTGGGACACAGCTTTAATCATTTGATGGATCTGTCTGCAGGTCTTTGTGGTGACACACTGTGCGGGTTTGTCATCATCAGTATCAGTACAACCCAGCACTCCAATCCACTCCCTGGACAGCGGTCATAGACTTAATAAGACTTGGTAACCGATTTCCACCTACGGCACCTTGGAGGCAGCTTACACTTTGGAAAAGTTGTTTATTTCACTGGTGGCCAATAGACTACACTGCATCTTTTTTGACTGGTGCTTATTCTCCCGCAGAGCAAATGAATTCAGGTTAGCTAGCTGACACCTGCAGGCTCATCGACAGCCGTGGTAATTAGAGCTAACATTTAATGACTCTTACTTAATGAAATCTATTCCTGGGCAAACTGAACCCAGAGTGAGCAGGAAAGACGGAGGAAAGAGGGATGCAAGCAGGGAGTGACTTTAAGCTTTATGTTAGACAACTGTGCACAGTTGAGGTGCAGCTGACACAAGAGGGGAGGAAAACAAATCATCGTCTGAAAACATAAAAGCTGCGTTCTCATCAGTTGGATTTTTCTTTTTAGAATGCAGTGTAGGCCTCAGGCAGAAAGAGAGAAAAAAAAGCCACTGTGGCTTTTGAGGGAGCATGAAAAATACACTGTAATTACTGAGTAGGTGAGAGGGCTATGAGATTAAAAGATGAGGGACCAGCACTAAGTCTTCAAAGAGACCTGAGGTTGCCCTGGGCTGATTTCCAGTCTTGCTGTAGAGAAAAAAGCCAACAGTCAGTCATTACCGAGGCTGCACATCAGCTGCTGAATTACAATGGCCTTATCAACACTCTGTAGGTCTAAAGCATAGACTTCATACTGTATAGTGTACAGAGCCTTTGTCATGTTACCTATTGGTTCTTGGTGTGCCAATTTGAGAGTGTGGCACTGTAGCTGTCGCCATCTTATTTTTATAGAGCAAGAAGTGAGCATATTTGGATTAGAGGGTGGAGGCTGGGAGACTCAGCGTTGCTGACAGTGACTGTGCGATGCCTAGCAGACAGCTAGCAGCCGCTGTCACTGAGAGCTGCCACGCCTTCCATTATGCAGAACTTAAAGCCTTCATTTACATGAGTGAGTTATAAAAAGTTCACCCCTGGCACATTTGTTGTAAACAGGGAAATGTTTATTTCTGCTGGTGGGCATTTTTACGTAGGATTTACATGTGAATCGATTCGCTTTCTGAGTAAGCCTCAAGTGGTCATTGAAGGAACTGCGGTTTCTGATACTTTCGTGTTTGCTTTGGAACTACACTTATGTCCTACCTTTGTTACAATCAATCACATTATTGTTAATAATGATGATACTCATTTAACATTCTGTCACAGAAATGACAAGCTATTTGTTGTATTTTTTTCTTGATTTATACCTCAACCAAGAATAATTTACACACCAAAGACTATTTTTTACAGTCACTGATATTTGGCCTGTTTAGATCTTCAAAAGTCACCAGGCATTCAGAGTAATAGTTTCACTTCTGTAGGCAGTATCGATGACTGTTCCTTCATTGCAGAACACAATATAAGAAACTAGCCGTTGCTTTATTAGGCAGCTGGTTTGCTTTCATGGCCTGTCATGACTTTCTCAGCCATTAGTGAACCCTAAAGCCACATGAGCATTCTGTGTGTTCCAAAAAGAAAGTGCACACACACCAGCGGACAAATAGATTTTTTTTTTTTTTGCACCTGCCTTTCGGTAAATATTGACACTCATCGTCCCGCAAATGAACCTCTCCCTCCATCTTTGTCGGAGCTGCCGCTTGTACTGGGGTTTGAGTGCATTAGAGTAATGGTAATCCCCTCCAACAAAAACCCATCCGACTCTTTTAATCTCAACACCACCTGCCATAAAAATACCAGTGGTCTTGGCTCTCATTGCACCTGGATTCTTTTACTCGCCTCTTGCAATAGCAGAATGCATTAGCATATGGCAGGAGAGGAGGAGGGGACGGAGATGGTAAAAGGGAAGAAAAGAGGGGATATTTAAATGGGAATAAGGGCCAAGAGAGTGGACTATCATGCAGCAAAGAGAGAGCGTATTTGTGTACTGTTTCCCCAGTCAGGTCCTTTCACACAAGAGGAGAGAGGGGGGCCCTCTGTTGATTTAGGCTGCACAAAGGGGGCCTTAATCCTTTCAAGGGAACCAAATCAGTCCAAAGAGGAGCACGTTCAAAAGGAAGCCTCCCTGTCAAGCATGGTCATTGAGCCACCAAAATGGACGCCACAAATCAAGCCCTGGAGGGAATCAAAGGCCAGAATGTGGGAAATGCGTTTGGAGAATTTTGTGGCGGAAAGTGCAGGGACACGAGGAAGAGGAGGTGGGGTATGTGTGGTGAGGCAAGGGACCTATCATTAGTAATGGGCCCTGTTTTTGCCACAGCCCTGAAGGGGTCATAACCCTCAACTCAGAGCCTCCCTCCTGCCCTGTGTGGTAACTCCCCTCCATTACAGAGGAATGTCCATTCACGCGGGGCACCTCCATTATCCCTGAGCCGGAGTAAATGGGGCTGCTTTTAACAGCAAATTAGTGACTTGATAATGAGGTCACATGTGGTGTTGGCACACTGAAGCCATAAACAAATGCCTCTCCTGCTTTTATTCGTTCCTTGCAGCATTAGTACATCCTCCTCCTTCTCCTCTGGCTGCAGTACAAGTCCTGGTGCATCTCAGGTACATTTTCAAGAAAAGGTCACCGATACTGCACAGCCCTCATGTCACATGTTTCATTCAGTATATGTAAAGACAAAAGCCTACATGACCTTTTCAGTTTTCACACTAATGAGTCCATCTGATGAAATACAGCAGAAAGAGAGGTTTTTATTCACGTCTTGGTGTCGAGGAACCTGTGTGCCCTGGGCTAATTTTCCTCAGTTTAATGGTTATGATGTTTTACTGCAGTTGTATTAATTTAAATGATCACACATGCACAAGACAATCACTGCACTGGAACCATTTGCAACCCATTTCAGAATGGCAATAACACCACTTGAATGGCTACACACCTGCACCTTCATATTAACAACATTTCAGCACGATAATAAGAAAAGAGTGTGTACCTTTAACTGCAGCTGTGCTGAAAAATTTCTCTGAGCTGGCATCGGAGACCTGAAAGAGATGAGAATGGAATGAGCGAAATATCTCAAACAGCAAAGCACAAAAGCTGAATGTCATATCATTTTCCACCACAGTGTCCAAACCCCCCCACCGCTCCCCAGAGAGAATTAAAGCCAAGCATACTGACTGAAGGAAAACTATTGGTTATATTGAATTATTCGTATTTGGCTCAAGCCACCAAACTCTAATTTTATATTTAACCACAATCCTAAATTTACCACAATAATATTTGTGGTTGATACGCTAAATTCTGACAAGGTCAAAATTCAAATCCATTTTAACCAACCAAATATCAACTGTCAACATCCTGCCGTCCCCCAAAGATGACCCTTGTTAGTTAGGTATCATGATCAGAACCAATATTGGCTATTAGCCTGAAACAAAACAAGCGGCTCTTCATATTTAGGCCACTTGATGGCACTGTTGCTCCGTGACAGAACAGCTCCATCGTTCTGAAAGCCTCCCCGGCTCAGCACCAACAAGATCGCTGTTACAATCCAATGTACACGGATGGGATTTTAACCAGAATTAGAAAATAAAAGGTTGATAGATAAGTGAAGATACCAAGTCGAGGATTCATTTTAGTTCAACCACGACATTTAGGTGACTATTTTTGAAGTTAAAAAGTAACTACAAGTTGTGAAGAAACAAAACAGGACAACACCCGTGAAGCTGCACATCAGAGCACTGACTGACAGGTTTCTCTGAATAAAATGATTACAGGCTCCGTGAATTTCCTCAACTCGGATTTATTCCATGCAGGATTAAGGAATAAAAACTATAAAAAGTTAATTGCGAACCACTTTACAATGGCGCTATATTTCCTTGTTATATATTAACCTTAATGAGAAGAATATTCAAAACCTGCGTCCACTGACAGCTTAGTTGTATGCGACTCGTGTCTTTTATCCCGACAATTGCCTGTTATTAAGGTGGCGCAGGAAGAAAAGTGCTGTAATAAAAAAAATCTATAAAACGTAGAACACTGCATAAGTGCAACTAAATTAATTTTGCTTATTTGTTGGATAAAAAAAAACTGTAATGAACCAGGTATTTCTTTTTCTCTGAAGCAACACTGACAGAATGTAAACAATGAAAGCTGCAGAAAAAAATGACAGCGTAAGAGGTGGCATGAAAATGGTATTATTATGAAAAAAACCCACTAAGACCATTCTGCAGTAAATCCCTCAATGAAATTGAAGATTATAAGCAGCTCTGAGCCAGCGCGCATACCTTTGATGTGGCAAGGTTAGCAAGGAGGCAAATAAGTCAAGGATATTACTTTCTCGGTCTGGTAAATATGGCCCCGTTTCACATTCTGCTATTCAAATAATATAATCCACACGAGAGGCGCTGAAGTCTACTCCGTTTAAATTGAGGACAGCCATGCGGAGAGAGAAAAAGCCTTTCCAAGAAAAAAAAATCCAAAGCCGTTCACAAAGCTACTGCGCCTTTTGGACAAAGGGAACCATGTGTCTCGCCACGGAGAGCTTCTGTAACGGCGCTGAGGCGACGAGAGGAAAAAAATTCCCTTGATCCACCTTTCTTTCCTTGCTCTGGACACAATCTGATTTTTTTTTCACGAGGGCTATATTCTCCTGTCGGAAATATCCGTGAGAGGTAACAAACAGGATCCGGGAGGGTTTATGTGTCGGTGCGCAGAGAGGGGCTGCGTCCGACGGAGCAAACCAATCCAACAAAGCGCACTGCCAGTTTCCTCTGTAGAGACAGAGACACGGAGGCAAATCACACAAGCAGTGAGCAGAAAAAATTCACAGAGTATAAGCCCGCTGTCGCTGCGTGTTCAGCTGCAAAGCCTGTCTGTCGTGCTCTCTCTGACGGATCCCGGTCGCGGGCACACAAGAGCCTCTCCCCGTCCGCTCCCAAGCACCAGACAAACTCCCATTCATCCAGCGACTGACTGCTTGAGCGCTGCTGCTGCTGCTGCTGCTGCTGCCTTCACGGTCGGGTCCTCCCACTTCCTGATTTCCAGGCGGACTTGAATTCAACCTCAGTCGTGCTCCTTCAGAAGACAAACACTTGTTTTTCTGGGCTTCCGAAAAGCTTGGAGCTCGGCCGCTCAGGCGCACATCAGCGCGTTTTACCTTTTGCGTAAATGGCGCGCGAAAAGGAGAGACAGCAGCGCACCTCAGCTAGATAAGAAGGTAGGGAGAGAGAAGGAGAGGGAGAGAACAAGAGGGGAGAAGAGAGAGGAGGGCGGGAGGGGAGAGCTGAGGCAGAAATATATTCTTTCTTTCACTCTGTACTGAGTGAGATGATGTCAGCCCCTAATGAATTCCCCAGTAGGGTGCTGCTACCGTGAGGGGAGGAAAAACAAAACGCTCCTTTATGCGCAGCGTGCACCTCCTCGCAGCCCAGGCGCTGTCTTCCTGTTGGATCAACCACCACTCCACTGGCCTGAAGGGAGGTCAGCTGCTAATATAAAAAGCACTTTGGGTCATTCAGCCCTCAGTCTGAGCTCTGAGCTCTCAGTGGCCCACCCTGGCAGACCTAAACCCGGCAAGCTTCCGCCCCTGACGCTGCTGACATAAATCATTACAACCACGTTTATAATTTTCTGATTACTTTACCAAGCCCCTGCAGGAATTGTTTTTCTTGGCTTGCCCACCTAAAGCAACAACAAAACAGCCTTTCTGAAGCTGGCAGTGCTCAGCGTCTTGCCCTAAAAGAACAGTTTCTAGTTGTTTCCCAGTGTTGATGGCATAGACCGGGTATTTAAAAGGGATCAAGCAGATTTAAGGTGGGACACCAGCCTGCTGAGATTCACACTGCAGGCTTGAAAGTAATATTTACCTGAGAAACAACAGCGCTCATCTTTCATTGGCTCCTTCCCCCACATTGGGGAAATCCTGATCTAATGTTGGACATTCCTGGAAAATCCTCTTATTAGTGCACCCCCTCCCCCACCACCACCACCCTCATCCACCAGCTTGTCTAATGAGCATTAACCCACTGGCTGGGAGGTCAATGGATGTACAATAGAGTCACATTGCAAAGTCTTTTCCTGCCAGTTTAGCAAAGCAACCGCAGAGCAGAAAACGGACTTAGCTCATTGCTGGGATGCTAATCCGTCCCTCGGTAACAGACCCCGGGTCTGTTTGGCCAGCTTGGACTGGCCGTACAAATATCAAGTCGTGGGAAATTTCAGAGTGGCAAAACAAATTCTTACACATCTGAGTCAACACAACAGCAGTTTTCTCCAAACTGTTATCAGATGGTCAGTCTGGTCAAACTGAGAAGTTGACATTAAACAGAATGTTATGTATTCATATCGACTAAAGAATGAGCCTAGCGTAGCTGTGTCTGTTGACACACACTGGTGACGTACAGAACAAAAAATGTTAAGTACCATCAAGAGGTGGGAGGGATTGGCCTCAGGTGGCCGGTTAAAATCCGGCCACTTGGTTCAGCTACAAAGGATAAAGGCTGTGGTCACAGAGGGCCTGGGAGAAGGAGCAGCTCTCATGAGCATGTGTTCAGACTCCCTCCACGTATCCTTGTGTACTTCACAGATGTATGCATTGTATAACAAACAACTTAAACTAATGAAGTAATTAACCTGTGGCTTCCTGTTGCTCATAGGCTGTGGGAAAAAAACATCTTTGATAACTACAAAGAAATGATTTAGCTGTACGTTGCCAGGGTTCATGAATGAGTATGAAACGCAGTAAATCAGGTCCAAAATTAGTTGCAAATGTACTAACTGTGGTTACATATAATTACATCACAGGGATTCTTACATTTGAAGCGGTGACTGTGATGAAACATCAAGAGCATATCGCGGTTTGGCTTCAAATGGCTGGCTTCAACGTATGTATTTTTGCACAGAAAGAAAATGGCTACCAGTGGTTTTCAATGGCCTGTGCAGAGGCAGCAGCAGCTACGAACGAGCCGCTGTTCTCTGCTTTAAATGGTCATTATCAGATTTGAGAGCGACCACAAGTCTGTGATTACAGCCACACTGCCAAACAATCTGCGTCCGGATCGCTCACTGCACATTATTTTTAATTCAAATGAAACAATGACAGAGATGAACACGCACATTAAAATGAGAACCCTGCAGTTTCACATGGAAAAACATCGTTTGTGCAAGAGAGTGAAGCACTGAGATCAAACACAATGTCTGAATGTATGAAATGTAGCTCAGTAATTGCTGTCTGGGCACGTAAGTTCTGTCTATAGACCATCAGCTTCACACTGACGTTTTGTCATCTTTTATTCCTTTTTCTGGACGCCGATTCTCCGCTTCAAAGAAACCAGAGGCATGTTTGTCTCTCCCCCCACAACCATGGTTCAATTTTACAGGAACTCTCTCCTAGATTACAATCACAGGGGACTGGCTCGCTTTTACGAGCCTTCCTGCCATTATGCCAAATCTACCCTCGTTTGAAATATTACTGATAAGTGTAACATGAGTGCTGGCAATGTAATATGTTAAAAGCTCTTATTACATTTGTCTTTGGATTCAGAGCTCTGTCTTTGCTTTACAGCGGCTAAAAAAAAAAAATCTCATGATTCAAACTAGGATTGGACGCATTGGCCAAGAAATGGGAAGAGAACTTTCTTACTGACAGTTAATAGTCTTCATCAGTGCTGATCAGCAGCCATCACAGGTAGGTGGAAAACCATAGTGTCATCTGTGTGAGAATCAAATACTGTCAGTCCTGAGCTGGAAAGAAGGACTACATGAGAAGTACGAGTTAATAAAACTGAGTCTATAGCAAACTACTGGTTCTGTCAGGCTGTACTAAGGCATATTAAAGGTTTGAGCTACATGTGAACATGCTCACAATGCTCACATGCTAACATGCTGATCTTAAGCAGGTGTAATATTTACCATATATTCAATACCTTAGTGTTTTACAATAGTAGTATTAGTTAATTACCACAAAACCAAGAGTGCAGCTGAGGCTGATGGGAATGTCTTTTGTTTTCTGTTGTTGCTGTTTGTTTTGTGTATTACTAAATGTTGTCTATTAATTAATGAAAGTCCTAAAACATGCTAAAAGCAGTCTTCAGAGTTATTAACAAGCCATCTTTGTACAAAACACAAAACCAACTGTGAGGAAAGCTGAGCAGGATGAAACAAACAGAGTGTGCGTCCAGTCTGAGAGCTTGAACAAAACAACCTGCTCCAGTGATGAATGGTGGGGACTTTGGTAAAACTACTTTCAAGCCAAACAGTGGTACGAACCTCCTGTGCTGCAGTTCGCTGTGACACACTCTTCAGCTCACACTTCTATCAGCAGCCCAGCAGAAGAGATGCTCTGTGGTGCATTAGGATTTTATTACTGAAGTATGAGCTGAATGCAAACCCTCTCTTCTCTACGTGTGTGTGATGTCTGATGTTTACTCATCACAGATGATGAAGCCTTTAAGTAAAACATGAGACTCAATATATCCGATAAACTTTGGAGAGGACCTCAACTGAGAGAAAAGGAACTATAGTCAAATATTATTATCGCACAGCCAATCCAACTTGACTGTTAAAACACTGACTGCAGACCTGCTGAAAAAAATCATTTGGGCATTAAAATGTCTCATGGGAAAACAGCCTTACTTTCCCGTGGCCCTAAATGAAAAGTCAGAAAATTGGAGAAAAATGGTAAAACTAAAAGACAAACATCAGACATATATTTTGACTTGGTTATAACATGTTTATATGATGGCTATTTAGTAATAGATATTCACTCAACGTTCAGTGTTGAAGGATTTTCACGTGTGGATACACTCTGCCGTGGTTGGCAGTGTGCAGGCATACAGCAGAATATCATGTTTCACTGACTGTTCACGCACAATAATCTGACAATTGGAATGAACATAATAATGGTGATAAAAACATGTACTGTGCGCATTAAAGAGTAAATTAAACCTGTTTTACATGGATGTTTTTTAAATAAATGCTAGTCCTTACAGAGGAGGCGGTGGGATTAGTTGACACCCTCCTTGTTGCTTAAGATGTGAAATGTCCAAATGTTGCAGTTCAACCTTAGAACTGTGAAATATTTCTAATTGCACAGACGAACCCACACACTTGCAATTGCCAGCTCTCTTCTTCCAGCCTTTCGAGGGCGGAGTGAGGATGTTTTTTTTAAATTAATTTTTTTTATAGTCATTACATCTGACCTTATCTCCCAGAGCTTGCAACTGGGTTGTCATTGACAACTGGCTCTAATCTCTACCCCCAACCGACAAGCAGCACTGACAGGCCTTTTCTTCCCAATTCCTCAGACACGTAGCCAGACATAAATTAATCTGTCACTCATTGCTAGTATTAATGCGGGCATGACACATTGCTGTGCATGCAAACACACACAAACACACACAAACACACACACACACACACACACACACACACACACACACACACACACAGACAAAGACAAATGCACCCAGCATTAAAACCGTTATACAAACTGGGACACCATAGCATGCCAGAAGTAAAAAAAAAAAGCCTTTGGAAAAGCTGACAGTCTTCTCTGCTAAACTGCATCAATCATGCAACCTGACAGAGAATTTCCATCAGCGTTACCACAAACATGCTTTTCAATATATTAAACCTAGAAAAAAAAAATTGCCAAAAATGAATCCCTACCTTGCCCACTTATTTTTTCTTATTCCAGCCGTTACTTATCACAAAGAGTGTGACTGGCATTCTGAGGAACATTTAGGAGGACTGACAGACGCGAGGATGAAAGCATCTATCTGATCCAATGACGAGAGCTCTAAAGGCAGATACTTTGTGTTATAATAAAGCTTCCTGAGGCAAGAGATATGAAACTCACATCATGTCAGCCAGGGAAGCAGCAGAAAAGTATTTCTTCCGGTTGTTAAAAGCCTGTAGAGACTATGTTATCTGCTTATCTGTATCTGCTTATCTCCCTGTGGTCTCTCAAAGCAGCCCAGGCTGTAGGAGTTCAAGATAAATGGCCTGATCAATGGCAGACATTATCTGTATCTGGTAGGCAATAATCAGATCCAATTGACATTGTGGGCGCAGAAAGAACCGGCCTGTCAGCGGGAACGAACCTATTTCACTGGCCATCAGTCTAATGTCGCTGCTGTGGGATTCACTTTGGAAAACAATGCCGACAAGAAAATTGGTTTAACCTTCCCTGCCTCAAATGCTTTGGTTACATCCCAAATGCAACCCCCCTCCAACACACCCACTCCCCCTCACCATCACTCTGCCCAGTCACAAGAGAAATGGAGACCCTTTTGCCTAAATTACAGACTTTGCCGTGGAATGCGGGCTGCGGGCTGCAATGCCGTGGATAATTTCAGACCAGTCAATCACTCCCTCCCCTTCCAGCAGAAAGAAGCAGATGTGCTATCCGCCTTAAAACACAAACACACACACACACACTTAGACACACCACTATGCATATTAAGCATGATTTACCTTTAACATTTTAATTTTATGTCAGTATAATTACTAATTCCCAAATCTGAGCACAAATTATTTTAAAGGCCAAATCTGTGTCCTTATTTATGGCTCTGTCAGTCAGTGTTTACATGGAGATTTAATGGACCGAGGAAATGAATTCTCACAGCCTTTGAAACTGGGCATGTGACAGGGAAATCTGCATTTTAATGTGCTGTATTTTAAGAGATTATTTGCTCGAGTGTTTACTTTCATCTCTAAATCACACCAATGTCCTTGCAAATATTTCTTTATATCTTTCGGCTGTACTACTCCACTTTGTGCTCATTGTAATCGCTGACTCAAAACAACAGTGTGAACATGATTGAGAGGTGCTTATCAGGGGAATTCATTGATAAGCTTATCCAGTGTCATTTGATCTCAATGACAACCAAGAAAAAAAAAGAGAAAAATGTTATGCCTCTTCAAATTTGACCCCAATTTTCACTCTGAAGCTCTGCTCTGGATCCACATCCAAGACAGACAAAACATTTTAAATAGATAACCCGCTGCATGACGGACCCCCAGCTTTAATTTTCTTTCCTAATCTGCATGTCTTTATATTGACGGAGACCCAGCAGACATCTACAACCAAAGAATCATGGTGCTCAACCCCCCCCGTGAGGCCTTGACTTAATACTGAGCAAGAGCAACTGCGCTGGCAGGGATAATATTTTCCCTTTTTGTCTCTTTCTTCTCAGCCGTGCGATGGGAGCGAGGAGACAAGGGGAGGCAGGGAGATAAAGGAGTAGGAACTAGAGAGGAAGAGAG
Source organism: Ctenochaetus hawaiiensis (assembly GCA_029783645.1). Classification (NCBI taxonomy): domain Eukaryota; kingdom Metazoa; phylum Chordata; class Actinopteri; order Acanthuriformes; family Acanthuridae; genus Ctenochaetus; species Ctenochaetus hawaiiensis. The sequence goes on along the minus strand of JAPZDY010000006.1, from coordinate 4,858,568 downwards.
CGGGAGAAGAAAACAAAACAGGAGGAGACGAGAAGAGACAGACAAGACGGAGAGGGGGAAGCAGCCAAACAGGGAGGTAGCAGGGAAGAAAAGGAAGGGAGAGAAACAGCCTGCTGTGTCTTTTAAAAAGAAACGACTACAGGAAAGCACTGAGGAAATCACCACTAAGGCGTTGTATTAAAACCTGTCTGACCCTCTGCAGACCCCCCCAGCGATTTGGCTGGAGGAGTATGGTCGGAGGGATTAGGCCTTTGAAACGCTCCGTCAAGACCATTCTGTCAGGCACCAACGGAGACAGCCCCAGTCATCCGCCCGCTCCGCCTGCGCTCCACTCAAACAGCCCTCTCCAAGGCTCTCTCTATGCTCAACAGCTCCAGAGAGGGGGCCTGATGATAGGCTTTCTAGGGGGACACAAGATGGGCCACAGACATCAAAAGCCAGCAGGGTGACAGACAGCAGGGAGGTCTCTGCCCGCCCTCCCCCAAACATTCCCTTTTTTCTCTTTCTGTCGCTGTCCTTCTCTCTCCCTCAGTTTCATCCCAGGCCCCCACAGGCCATTGAGAGGTTTCTAATTGCATTTTGCAGGGCTCAAGCTAAATAAGGTCGTTGTTCTGTCTACAGCAGCCTTCATGTTGAGGGGCTGAACGATGGGAGGGAGAGAAATGGGAAGTTTAGGCCCCTCTGAGACAAAAAAAAAAAAAAAGAAAGAATAAAACAAAGCAAACCAAGATGCTTGGCATGTTACAAGAGAGGAAGATGGTTTGCGAACAGTCTCGATTAAAATGTAGCTGGGGATGCTGATTGTTTTCTCAGACTTTGTGTCATTCAGTGGTTGACAGGTGAACTGTGCTGTGTCCCCTTCAGAGATCCTAAGAAGAACTTTTTTCACACCACAGTCGCCAAAAACCTAAATTCTTGGTTTGGCAGAGCCTTTCCTCTGCCAGCCAACGGTTGGTAAAGCTTGTGCAGTTGATCTGAGCCTCTATTTTTATGACAGAGAGCTTTAACGTGTCAGAATCCACTGAGACGGCGCTCGGATATTCTCCCTGACCTCACGGCCCCTTTGCTGCTCATCTACCCCTCTGTGTAACGCTAGAACCCTGGAGACTTGGTTGAACAAGAAGAGCACTGTGTGTGTCCATGTGGGCCTGTGTGTGTGTGTGTGTGTGTGTGTTCAGAGAGCAAGAGCAGTTTCAGCGGAAAAGTAAGCCTGTGGTTTGTGACCTACATGTGGTGCTGGTTGTGGGCCAGTGACTGAGGCCACGACTGGGCTGCAGGGGGTCTGTCTGTTGACAAGAACGGGAGGCCTCTTCCGCTTTGAAGCCCTGTATATTTAAATATTTCATAACCCCCTCATCTCCAGCCCCTTTTATCGGATTTGCGCTCTGCTTCATGGCTGCCTTTCATTAATAGCACAGCTAGAGGAGTTAGTGTCGATCTAATGCCCCCATCAGCGAGACAGATCTGAGGGAGCCTCTCCCATACCCGGGCCCTTTTGGCACTCGGCATATCTGGAAGACGATCTCGTTAAATGCTAGTAACAATTACACCAATTACAGATAAGCCTAAGCATGTCAAAGCCAAAACATGATGTTTACAATGATTAGCATGCGGCGTTATCAGCAGGGATGTAATCAACGTTTGTGCGTGGTGCTTCAAAAGATCACAGGGCTCTTTATCTGTCACTATCGATAAAAGGCCACCGGCTGAAGACAGACCTGAGCGTAGCTGTCATGTTCGGCACTAGATCGTGCTGCTGGTTACCTAGCTTCAGTTAAAGTAAACTGGGTCTGACGGAAAACGTTACAAGATGTCAAAGGAACAGTACGACGATAACAAATGAAAGAACATCACAGCTCACCACACCCTTATTTCTGTTCATTATCATCAAAGGCATCACACAGAAATACTCTTAGGATCTCACTAAAGCACTCATGACTCTGCTCTTGAAGTAAACAATCCTGCTTATCAGATCAGCAAATGTGAATGATGTGTGTTTGAAGCAGTGAAGTGGAGCCAGTTTGGGTCAGTAGATTTCCACGAGGGCGCGTGCTGGCATGGCGCAGGGCACCAGTCTAGAAATGTGTCTCCGAGGCTGGTGACCATGACATAAGGCCCCGCTTGTCTGCTTGTAATAGAGATGCCTTTGAGAGCGGCCTGCATCTGCCCGCGGAACACATTCCACACTTTCCTCCACAAACTCTGCTCCGCCGTCAGGCTCTGGGTCCTAAATGTGCACATTGTGAGGCTGACTTGCTGGCTGCCTGACAGCAGCACATTCACCGCTGGGTTATTCGAGTGGACCCAGGCTCCCAGTGCACAGACAGAGCATTCTCTCCTTAAAAGTGTGTGTGATACTTTGAGATACTTTGTGTTGTTTTTTTCTGATTGAGTAATTGTGTTTAATGATTCACTTCGTTTGTTTGTGTTATTTACAGGTTACAGTGGGGGTATACAGCGTGAGCCTGTGCGTGTGATGACAGAATGTCATGACTTAGATGTACTGTCAGCTTGTATGCTAGTTTGTGTTTGCAGCCTGATGTCAGTGGGGGCCACAGAGGACCATCAGTGTTAAGGGCCACCTTGGCCAGAGACAGCACTAAGCCCAATTATCAGTGTCTGTTTAAGCTGGGCTTAGCATGTACTGTGTTTACCAACACCAAGCTTCAACAAGATGATCTGGGGCAGCTTGCTGTCAGTCTCACTCTCTCTCTTGTTCACACACACACACACACACACACACACACACACACACACACAAACACAAACACTCAGTCTGTAAGAGGATTTGCAGTGGCAAC
>JAPZDY010000006.1:4777401-4837919 GCA_029783645.1 Ctenochaetus hawaiiensis | reverse complement strand
CTTTTTTATGTAATGTGATGCACTATGTAAATCTAACATACTGACTTAAACACACAATATGCAATTTCTGCTCCCAGAGGTTTCTCTAGGAAAACTTTGAAATACATAGCTTGTGATGTAGCGTGTGTTCATGTGATTTGTTCATTTCATTTCTAACAGCCATCACTGCAGATGAAAATCTGTCTGACTGACTCAGGCAGAAATATTTAGAAACAAGGTAATGTATTAATGGTTTATTTTCATAATGTTTAGTTGCAGTTGCTGTGTTCCTTCCACACTCTGACAACTGTTGCTCCAGTTTAATGAAAAGTGACAGAATGAAATGAAACTATTACACAATAATTATAATTAAGCTTTTATCTACATTTTTTAATTTTTTTCTAAAACTTTTAATAAAAATTTTTCTGTCCAAATGATAAATTGATTAAATTAAAAAAAAATCGACAATAAGAGACGGACTTTCAATGAACAATGGACACACAATTCATCAAACTAAATGGGAATAGTGGGCATAGTAAAAAAATGAATCCAAGACTTTGGTCCTTTAAAAAGAGATGCCACAACTGTGCAACAGCTGACAGCTCCATGTAAACGACTGATGATTGACTTTCTCTATACTCAGATAAACAAGACACAGTGATGCACTGATGTACTTGGGTATTCCATATACCAGTAAAATAAATAAAATAAGCACTTCTATCTCTTACATTTAGTCAACAAGCTATCTACTGTTTAATTACGAGTGATGTGACATTCTCTGTTGCCATAATTAATTCAGAAGTGCTCTGATTAAATGCAATCAATTCAATTGTTAACACAGCAGGGGTTTCTGAACAAAGATCATCTGTGAAATTATAATGAATGCAATCAGATGACATAACATCTCATTTGCATATTGATGTATTGAAACACAAAAAAGGAGAAATAAAGCCTGATTAAACCATATGCTTCCTCTGTACATTTACTCATCTGCTTTGGATAAATAGTCATTCGAATGTTATTTAAAGATGATATTGCATATGGAGCTGTGTGTTAATAAACAATGGATTCAAAAAGCCATCAGGGAAAAGTTTGCGCACCTGATGCTCGCCCCACACAAGCCAAAGTATTCAAAACAATGATGAAAGAAAGTGCACACTTACCTCAGACACCACTAAGCCCTTTCTGTAAGGAATGATAATCCTGGCCTTTGTGCCAAAGAGAAGGTGAAATGAATATCAAGGCAATATTCCAGAAAAAAAAGGGGGTAAAAAAAACATAAAGTATGAGACTCCACTTTGAAAAAAGAAAAAATAATTCAAATGCCCATGAATGCTTGAATAATGGGCTGAAAGGCTTGTCAGTGTCTGGCAGTTTAAAATGGCAGAACAAAACATACCAATTTGTCACAAAAGGAGACTCTGACAAGCGCAGAATCCTCACCAACACACAGACAGGCATGACAATGCCCCTTCAGGCTATTGCCTACTTCTGCTCACTCTCTCTCTCTCTCACCTACTCTCTCTCAACCACAGATGGCTTCTTGTGAGTGCAGGGGAGGGCACGGCTGTTCCACAGTAATCCCCAGCCACACAGACGGAAAAGCTTGTTAGAGCACTTGCTGATCACCACAAAAAGTCAAACCAGAGCCAGGGAAAGGTCACCAGGAATTAGGCTATGCTCAAACTCCAAAGGCTTGCCTAATTCCCCTGATAAGCCCCTTTGAAACTCAACCTGTTCTGGCTGTGCCATGGGCTCAGCTTGCCTAGAACTAAAACCCTCCTCTAAATCTAGCTGGAACTCATTTACACAGACGAACACACATACACACACAGACTCACAGCTGCACACACCACTGACGAAACAGGCAAGGCTTTTCTGATGACTAGACTAGAACAATCGACTAAGGAATCAATGATTCCCAACATGTGTGAAAGGAATTGAAGCTGGGTAGACGCAGCACAAGGGCTTTAGGTCTGAGCTCCTTTGGACGTGAGGAAGCTTTGAAGCTGGAATGGGCCTTGGTTTGGACTTCAGGCCGCTGTTGTTGTCAATTATCTACTTGGAAAAGGACACCAGAGAAGAAATAGAAACTCCTGCAAAGCAAACAACAGAATAACAGAAAGACAACCGGGTGGGGGGGCATGAACAGCGAAGTTATGTGGAATGTCAGAATTCAAATGGTCCTTAGCTTTTGCAGCTCTGCAACCAAACACATCAAACAATATGTGTTGGATTTAGAGAAAATGCAAGCCCCCAGGCTAACAAATGTAAACTGTCGAACCATGTTAGAACAGCCCAATGTTTTCACACGCTCACAGACACTGTTTACATTATTTTAATTTCCACCCTTGCAGAATAATTTGAACTATCACAGCAGCAGTATTTGCATACTCCTTCCTCTCTTTCTCTGTAGCACATGTAGACATACCCCAGAGGTAAATAAGAAAACCCTCCTGAGGAAAAAAAAAAGAAATAATTTAACAAAAGAGGACTGATGTTTATATTCAAGAGCAGAGTTGCCCTTATTCTCACAGAAAAAGCTCTTAACAGTGACACTGAAAAAAAAAAGTGGAGAGGCCTTGACAGTCCACTGCCTGTAAACACGGAGCATTTCCCTTGATATGAAAAAGTGTTGGCCTTAACTTTCTATTCAGCAAAGTGCCCAAGAGCTCAGAGTTTTAACACATCCCCCGTATAAACACAGCAGATCCTGCCCTCCAGATAGAGCTAGTGGTAGGCGTGCAGTGATACCATTGCCATACTAGTCCACTTGTCTTTTATTTCGGAAGAATGCCTAACACTGTATTATTGCCATTTCCCAGCAAAAAGTGAGCTGAAGCACAAAGACTAAACTGTTGCATTCCTTGTCAGCTCACGTCTGAAACTAACAAGATGAGCACTTATTTCTGTCAACATCTTAATTATATACTACAAGCCCAATGCTTTGCTTAAATGTGGAGTTTACGGAGAGAACTATGGCACCCGCAGCCAATAATCTGGCTGTTGTGATCATGTGACATGCAAGCTGTTTGGCCCTGGGCGCCTGTCTGTCGAATGATGAAAACACTTGTTTTATTGTCACTGCGGTGAAGTATCTCTCCCCCTGTCGTGTCAGACTTGATATTAATCACCACCATGGAAAAATCAGCTTTGCCACCAACTGACATAACAGTTGTGACAAGAATGCTGCATGATGCCTGTACGAGGCACAAACAGGCTGTGATTACTTTATCGCCTGCTCCTAACTATGGATGCACTGTTCCCATGGTTATTTGCCAAGAAGGGAAAAATCTGCCTACATTTTAAAGTTTACATCCACTTTTTGGTTTTTGACTGGAATACAGAAAAGTAAAAATCCACCACATGCACTTTAATAACCTTCAGATAGCCTTCAAACCCGTCGGCAGTTCTGTCTCCACAAATTCATATGTAGAAGCCCAGTATTGTTCAAACCCACAGGATATTATTTGAATTTCAACTCAAAATTTCAAGATCCAAAAGAGGCAAAAGATACCAAATTTGGGTTTTTAAGCTAAACTCCATGAAATCATTAATAACACTTTTGAACAACATTTTTAAAATAATAAAGTGAGTGCAGCTAGAGCAAATATGCAATATATATTATGCACAATTCCTTTTACTGGATCGCATATTGTATGCTGAAGTCAAGACGTCGATGTTCAGTCAGTAAATAGTGTATTAGTTATTGTTTGTCATAATTAGACTATTTTATTTCCTGAAACAAAAAACTAAAGTGTTTCAACAGATGAATGCACTGAAGATCACAAGTTTCTCTAAAACAACATAATGTCACAGTGTTTGCTTTCTTAAACTGTGTGAAACGTGTGAAACGTGTGGCCTCAGCTTGAGAGGTGTGACGTGATTGTTCTTAACCCGAAGTGATGCTAAAACAAATGAAGTGATAGAAACTTCAGTGCTACGTGAGTGTCAGCCTCTCCATAGTGCAAGTGCTGCTTGGCGTAGGCTGGTGAAACAAAGAAGGCAGACGATTGCATTTCAGAGGCAGACAGCATGAGAAGTAGACTGTTAGAGGTGAGGTGACAGACAAAACAAAAAAAAGAAAAAAGAGAAAAAATAATGTCAACAGGAAAGTGAAGCAGTGAAGTGAATTGGGAAGAACAAGGCCAAGAGCTGTTTGTCTGCACTTGTGAGTGGGTGATATGGACAAACTTTATGGAATGAACGCCATATTGTTTGATATTATCAGAAACAAAAATGCAGTGCAAAGACAAGCATTCATTTAGTATTTAAAGATCCTCAAAGCACTGAGCAAAAGGTTTAACATGCAATCTTAAAATAAATTTTACATTAGGAAGACTGAATTTAAAAGAACTACTGTATGACACCATAATATCACAATACAATATTATACTGTCACGATACTTATCACAATATCACAATTTTCCAGTCACGATACACTGTTGTGAATATACAACATCTTGCGAAATACTGATTATTTGATAGCAAATATTGCGATCAATTGTCTATTTACAACTGCAAATTTTGTCAAGACAGAAAAAAATGTGTCAATATGTTTTATCTAAAATGTATAATTTTTCCATCTTTTTATCTCGCTCAAATCATTTTTGTTGCAGCAACAATTAAACTGCTCAGCAAACACTGACCGACAATTTCTTAAAAACCTCCCACTGTCGCTGATCGGGACCAAATAAAAACTCAGCACCATCTAGTGGACTAGCAAATACTAACTGTCTATGTGTCATGAAAATATTGCCACACATAACACTGCTGCACTATATTATATCAGTTTTTCCCACACTTTTGCTAACTACTCCAGGTGGAGGTGGAAACCCTGACAGAATTCACTGGGAGTTCGGGCGTTGCAGTACAGTTAGCCACCAGGGCAGGCTGAGGCTTCAGGTGCCTGTGCCAACCTGGAAAGAGAGAATGTGTTCACAGCATTGTTGCAACGTGCCCTTTTCAGTCACACGGCCAACAGGTTCAGCACACACCACTTTCCTAGCCAAGAGCAGATGAATCGCACAGCCATGGCTGACAGGGGGTTGGCCTGGAGTAATGAACTGGATGTGAAGGCCATTATGGTAATAGGAGTAGTCTGCCAGGAACGTGTCAATAGCAAAGAACAGAGGACTCCTGCATGAGGTTGTGTGAGGTTAGCCAACCAAACATGAGCACATCACCTGGGAAAAAGCTCATTAAAATATTCTGCTGTGTTTTGCTGTGAGGTGTGTAAATATGCTGTCTCTAGAGGTGTCAAAAAAACAGCCGGATTTAATTTGTGACAAATACAATTTTTTGGTCAGTAGACAGGCTTGTATGCATATGTAACAAAAGTGCCTGCGTATTTGTATATGTACAGTGTGTGTGTGTGTCTGTGTGCAGGAGATAAAGGCTGCAGTAGCGGATGGCAGCAGGCCTAGGCCAGGGCCTTTCTCGAATGCTCCTCATTAACAGCTCATAATGGCTGGCAACATCCTCGCGCCACCCTGGCTCACTCTCATTAGCAGCTGGCAGCGAGGTGGGGAGATGAGTGGACGTTGGCATCAACCCACCTGCACTCAAGAACGGCATGGGAGCGAAGCAGTGAGAGGGGAACGAGGAGGGAACTAGGTGGCACGAGAGGGAAAAATCCTCATCTCAGTAGATTTAATTAAAACTGGGGTGAACAGATGGGGAAGATGGACTGAAGTCCAACAGGAGACAGCTGATCTGTCTGGGTTTCCACATTTCTCTTTCCATCGCTTTCTCTCCTCGTCCACCTCCCTCGCTCACCCGTCCCTGCTCTGTTTTAACGATAAATTCTTGGCTTTTAGAGTTTTCCAATTCAAAGCTTCCATAGTGGCAGTGTGACAGATGACACAAACAAGGGAGAAAAAAAAATCAAACTTATAGCTCTCATGTGCTCCCGAAAGAACGTGGGCCTTAAGTTTGCTGTGGATAATTATGGGCTGGGCTAGTGCCGGCCAGCCCAGCACTGGGCCTGGGATGTTGTGCTGAGGGTGGCTAAGCCCTTATTAAAAGGTAATCCAGGCAATCCCTGTGTAAAATAAAAGAGCTATTTGTTTAAAATAGAGAACCGCCAACCGCAGATCCAGCCAGACAGAGGGGAAGGTCACTCGGTGTAGGGTTTTAGATCAGAAAAAAGATCAAGCCTGCCTGTGGCTCTTTTTTCTTCTCTCTCCCTGAAGAAGTCGCTTTTCATTCAAATGTAATCATCACCGCGCAGTAATATGACCTTCATGGCTGCATGTTAAAAAGAGCAAAAACAAAGCATCCAGCTCCTTCAGTCCCTGTGGTCATTCCAGAGTATACAAAGGGATCATAGAGACAAGTGAAAACCACTAAATGAATTCAAAGCACCGAAGAATAATGGCTCTTTCACTCAGCAAAGAAATGTACACGCACATGCGTTGGAAATGTGTTAAAACGCTGCCACAGTTTTTATTTTTATACACTGGTTTTGACATATTGTATATCTGATTAACATTTGCTGCTAATGCACTTATCTTAGCAACCACGGAAGGTAAGCGCACAGACATAAACCAGAGAAAGGAAAGAAACCATCACTTCCAACTCTTGCAACAATGCCACTAGTTCAGCATTTTCTTCTGAAATTTTTCTGCCTTAGCTCCATTCCCTGCTACATTAACCTCATTATCCTTTGAACCTTTTCACTAGTAATGCCAAATGCAATTTGTATTCTGCGGCCAGGCAAAAAGCTCTAAACTGATTATCCCAATTTGAACCGTGGCAGTCCTAGATATTGTTGAGTCTGAAAGGGCCATCTAGCTGGTGAATGGGCTTCTCATATGCCTTCTGAGTTTCATGACACAATGTTGCGTCTGCTTTGCAAGGGATAAATTAAGCGTGTGAAAGTCTAAGCAAAGCCCTCATTTTCCAGTTAATCAAATCTTCCCCTAATCAAATTAGCGCACATAATTCCTCTGGATGCGTGGTACAAAAACAGCATTATCCCCCTCTCCGGAGCTGAAAGGCAGGGAATCAGCGTGGTGCCTCTCTCTCCTCTGCATGAGCGGCCCTCAATGGAAAAGGAGGGCCGGGGTGAGGTGGGGGATGGAGGGGACCAGGGGCAAAGGGGGAGGGCACGGCTCTTCCCAGTGGCCTAACAGAGAAAGGCAAGGCCGGGGTAAACTTTGGCAGCATTTAAGTTCCCAGCTCATTAAAAAGCCTGGCTCAGTGGCCACCTCCAGGGAGCACTGGAGCGTTGGCTAATGAGGTACTTGTTTAATTTTCTTTCAAAGGGCTGGACATCTGTGACTACCCCCCTCAAACCCCACACTCCCTCCCATTTCTCCCCTCAGCCTTCAACCCCCATGCCTCATCTTTTTTCTTCAAACCCCACACAAAGCCCATCTATCAATAGGCCGCAGGGCTCTCTCTGGTTTGATGAAGTGTCTCTCATTGAATAAGGCAGATAATACATTTGGAGGAGTGCAGAACAATTGCCATTAACTCTGATCTCTCCCTCTGAACAGTCAAAGCCCATCATGGAAATTCAATAGTGGTCAAGCTAAATGGATAAATGTTCACAGTCCACCGTAACGTTCTAATTGATTTCCCTTCATGAGATAATCCACTCTCCTCAATAGTGGTCCTTGCCACTCCTGTTCACCCCTGCCATCCCTCTGTGGAGACACTGCAGACATCTCAGCACCGACACAAAGGGGGAATAGTTGAATCGCTGGTATGTATTCATCTATTCTAAGGAGTGGCAAGTTCATCTCCTCATTTTGATCTAGTGGAGAGGCTTGGGTCTATTTTCTGTGACCTTCCAACCTCTGCCACGCTGACCTTTATGTGAGGCTCAGTCTCCATATCAGAGCCCCGTAACACCTCAAGAGACATTAAAAGGCACCTCTCTCTCTCTCTCTGTCGGTCTCTGTAATTGGAATTCAAAGCAGCTAGTGCCGCGTCTCTCTTCATTGGTCACTTTCACTTATTTCATAATGCTTCTCGATTCTTTCATTATGAGAGCTGTCTGACTCATATTTGCACCTTGATGCCCTCCTAATGTCTAAGAACATGGGCTGAATACAAATGTGCTTTCTCTACCATCTACATTTCCTGCCCGTCATTATCTGTAGTCCTTTCATGTGATCTTAAGCTAACTACTAATTTTAAGCAGAGATGAACTGGTTACAGAGGAAGTGAAGGAAAGGAAGATGATGAAGCGGGGATGTCAGGAACTTGTTGGGAGCCACTTAAAAGGCCCCAATGAAAACATTTGTCAATTTGCACAATGTAAACAGGCTGTAACAATGTGTCTTGGGGTCAGCAGGTCAAACCCATGGATCATGCATCAGCTGGCGCGTGGTTATTGTTCCGCTCAGCCTGTCAAAGCAGGGGCAGAGGGTGTGAGCATGAGTGCGTATGACAGAGGGGAGATCTGGAGAAGAGGCGCTCAGGCCTTCGGGGGTGATCATAACTAAAGCACTGTGCTATTATTAGAATGTCACTAGAAAGCACCATCTGGGTTGTTTAATGAGCCTTTAGCACAGTGTTAAAAAGAGCCTGAAGTTAATTTCCTGAAACAATAAGCTTATAAAAGACTAGAGCAGGTTGTAAACCAAAAGCATTGCACATTTATAAAGCACAACTATTTCTCAAACTCACAATGTAGCAACATATAGCTTTCATAGACATCTGTCAGCAAGCAGCAGTGCTGAGCAAATTTCATTACTATCACTAAATTTGGTGAGTTGGATTGACTTTCCCTGAGCAGCTGCTGAAATAATTTATTACATGCTGTTTGGTTGGTTGGCCGTCTAAGTGCTGGAATCATTTTCCACAACAGCAAATGGGACTGCCATGTACAGTATGGAGGCAAGACTGACTCGAAGTAAGGAAGAAAACACAAAGAAGCATTCAGCTACCATCTGACACCAGTGGCTCACAGTGATTTTTTATATATTAGATCAAGTATTTTGTGGTATTTTTTTTTGTTCATTTCAAACTGGCAGCATCAATGAACCTTCTTTTTTCTACCATGTCACAACAAAAAGAGAGGTTATAAAACACAAACGATATAATCTAACATTACTTGCCCTTCGTTTGTAGCGGCAGGGGTCTTTTGCCAGTGGCCAGAGTTGGTAATGTGGTGAAAACCAAAAGCTACAGGGGTCTTGACAGTGGGGGTGTCGTAAATGTCTACTGGACTGACTCACAGTGACCCCTGGCCTCTGGTTTCACCATGCAGGCTGATTCACCAAGTGGCCTCGCCTGTAGCAAAGTGGAGCGGCTGCAGACAGCCAGGCTGAGATGCTGACCACGGAGGCGGAGGTCAGCGCTGGGGTGATGGCACAAGGGCAAGGGTGTCGGGTGATGTTATCTGTATCCCTCTGACAGCCTACAGGGCTTTCTATCAAGTGGGCTGGCTCGTACGGGTCAGACTATCAGGAAATGTGATTTAACCAAAGGTGCCTCCACTGTGCCCTTAAAATGTCTGACACTGAAGGGCTGCAGAACGCCGAATGGGGCTTTTCTAAAGAATTCTGTGAGACACAAATCTACTCACACAATCTGTGTTTGAGTTAAGCATCAATGATCAGACAAGAAGAAAAGATTTTTTTAATAAATCTCCAGTTAATCTACAAGACAGAAAATACTGAGTGACTGATCGAAGTTCACACACCTACAAGCTCCTACACTTGTCAAACTATGAGCAAGAAAGGAAAAAAAAAACTTGTCTGCCATGTTTCTGAGTCTATCTCACGGAGTTCTCAGCAATCATATTGTGTCAGGAAAGTATAAACCCATCAGTCAAGTTAACAAAAGGTCAGTGGCCCCCAGACTGTAGTGTACAGCTCACAGTACATCCCTGTCTGAGCAGGGGATGTTAGACCACTACCATGCTTGATCAGGGCATTGCCTTCAGCTAGACTGCTGCCCGAAGCCAACCTAGGTGGTAGGGGAGATCAGGTTGTGTTTTTTCTGGGGCTTGAGGGGTGTTAAAATTGGCTCCTGGAAACCTTCCAATCCTTCGACTGACTCATCAGCGAGGACCCAGGAAGAGACCTTAAGACGGACAGAGCGTTCTTCCTCTCATGCCTCAGATCTCACTGGGTGTGGGGTTAAGCCTTGCCAGATTGTTGTACTGTGTTTTAATGTCTCCTCTTTTGAAAACTCCTGTAGGCATCGTGTAGGCAGTCATGCATGACACAGCTAGAGGCACAGACACGTGGGTCTACCACTGGCCCGCAACCCCCTCTGAACACATGTCTGCGTTTGAGCAGACTTTATTGGACCAGACATGACAGGAAGCCTTGTTAGATACCTCAGGAAAAAAACAGATGCCGCATGAAAATAAAACACAGTCCAAAAGCGAGCCAACCATTTGCACAGAGATGTATTAAAGATGCATTACAGTAACCCTGTGGTTGAAAAGTTGGCAAGGTAAAGACTGAAAGCCACAAAGCTGAGTTCCAGAGAAAATGTCCTCAATTATGTTCAACCAAAGCCAATAATCAAACAACCTCAAACACGTCATTTCATATTTGTCTTTTTTCATACTGAGTGACAGGCAGAACAATCAAATTAAGTTCCTCTCAGCAAACCCACAAGTGTAATTATGCACTAAGTAGGAACAAATCAACACACGCAGTGCAGTCGTATAGTAATATTGACACACAGTACTTACCGGAGTGAGAGTGAATAGAACTTAATAGACTCTGAAAGGAACAGTTGTCTTTTCTACTGTCAGTTTCAATTAGTAATTTAAGGAACAAGCCACGAACAAGAATGATAATTAAAAACTGTTCAGACAACTTCTATAATATGAAAAGAACACAGCTTTGGATTCTATTGTGATTTGAGAGTGACATTTCCTGTGTAAAGATTCTTTGTTTCTAATTTTGTCAAATCTCATTTGTATTCTTATGTTTCAGGTTGCCATTTGTACTGTTTTAAGTGTGGAGCTAATAATGAATATGAAAAATGGAAAAAGTGGTCTTCTTTGAGAGAGCAGGGTTAGACAGCGCAAAAAACCCCAAGCTAATTTACATACTTCACCTAAACATCAGTAATGCTATCGGCAGACAAGACCTGGATCTCTGCATAGGTGCAGAGGAAGCTGGTCTTCATAACCAAGCTCCAACTGAAGGCAAACTCAATGTGGACACATGTACTAGACTCCAACTGGCATGTAGACAAACATGCCTCTAGAGATGCCTAAAATAAAGTTGCGATTTTATGCAGACATTGAAGAGACAATAGACAGCAGTAGGTCAATATGAAATTCCCACTCGCCTTGTGTACTTCCACCATGGAAACCCCCAAAATTCATTGTAACCAACAGGAGAGCATGCTGACCACTGCCAACAAAACTAAAGATTATAGACAGTCACCTTTCAGGCCCAGACACTACGAGAGCATAATATGGGATTAAATATGGATCTGCTATTCTTCAAAATATGAAATTAAAGCATATTTCTTACAATCAAGAGTTTAAATATCTGAGCACTGGGTTACATCAAAAAAGAAGTGATTTGAGGAAAGTCAGAAGTGTTTATACCTGATCAGTTCAACAACACTGGAATCAAATGTAGAAAGTCACATGTGTGGGCGGTGGAGGGGGTGGGTGGATAGGTAATTGCTTAAATGTGGGAATAACATGCAGATGTTTTCAGCAAGATTATCCACAAAAACACTCATAGAGTTGAACTCAGTTGCTGACACAAAAAGTACCACAAACAGTTACGATAAATGAAAAAGAAAGCTACATTGTCAACCTCATAAAGTTACAGATACGAACAGACACTTAGCCGACCATGAAAAGGTGTCGGGGGAGGGGCTTCCCAATGATATTTAACTACACAACAAACTCTGGTGAGGGCATTTAGCATCCTGCTGCCATATTTTCTCCCGCATGCTTGAAAGGGAGGAGATTTCAGTCATGTGCAGTCTGCAACGTCACCACTAGATGTCACTAAATTCTACACACTGAACCTTTGAGTCATTTTTTTTGTAGATAAAGTTCATCGTGAACGGGACAATTATTAATGTTAGTTATGTACAGACACTGATCATCTCATTACAGTACATTCTATTGGCAGGAATCAAGTTCTGACATTTACCCAATTCAATAATCAATATTTAAAAACAAGATTTGCATGAAAATTGATAAATAAATGTAGCAGTAATTAGCTCCATGTCAGTAAATACTCAACTTGTAAAGCAAAAAGTTTTTCTTTTACTTTACACAAAGAGGTTAATGCTTTGAAAACCATGTGCACCTGACAAGTTTTCAGCAGCTTGTTCGCAGGATAATTTGCCATCTGTACAGGCATATATTGCTTAGCTCTGCTGTTCCTGCTGTTTAACATAGCCACTAATTGCAGTGACACTGGGATCTCAAGGTCTCTTCCAATACCGCTGAACACCACGAGGAGGATTTCTCACATCTTTAAACCTTAAAAAATAGTTACGTAGTGCCTGCTGTTGTGACACAGATGATTGTGAGCATGTGCTCAGATATGCAGCTGTATTTACAACAGAGATGCAGCATTGTAATTGGTTGAGTCTGGTGAAGTGCAGTATGTTTACACACAATACTTAGTGGCAATAACAGGAACTTAATGAGAGCATCTAACATTATATTAGTTTACAAGCACAAAGATATTAGCTTCTTATTCGGCACTAAGATTACATGTATATTAGCAGTGCCTTTTAAAAAATAAGCAATTTGTGCTTTCGTTCAAACATTTATCACAGACTATATAAGTGCAGTATATGACTGCCTCACCTACATGAAAAGGTGGCTACAGTGACAGCAGAGGTTAGTGGTGTAATGAATCTACCGGCGGGTGCAATCATTTGAAAATTCCCCTGGCAGATGTGGTTGTATGCGCGTCTTTGATTAACTTCATTAATATACATGCCTCGCTCTGATACACAGGCAGTGGCATATGGTAAAAAGCAGGAACAGGAAAGAAGTGATTTGCTGTTTGCTCTGGAAAACAAACAAGCCAACAGGTCCTAGCAGATGGCGCTGTGTGCGATGCTGGTGGGAGGCAATGTGCTGCATCGGCGCTGCCGCCAAGCAGGAGCTCTCTTGTGGATGAAGAGAAGTCTGACTATCGCCCTCGGCCTGCCGCACGGTAAACAAATAAAGCGTCCTTCTGCTTTCCTGTGTGTTGAGCTTTTTATCCCGCGTTGATCTTACCTCCTGATTTCAAAGCACAAAAAGGAGCTTGTTTTTGGCAAGTTAAAGTGCTCTAGGCTTGATGCTCTTCAGAAAGCAGCTTAAAGAAGAAATGTGTTTAATAATGGCTTGTTTGTGTGCAGCTCTCATTTCCCTCTTTGCTTCCTTCGTCTACTCTCAGCATGCCTGCAAGCGCACTTTTCACTTTGTTCCCATTTAAACAGGAAAGTTGGCGGCTCATTTACATTGATAATAGATGTTGGTTATGCATCAGCAGGAAATCACAGTCTAAACGGGTTTTCCTTTTATATCATGTGTATCACAAGGAGGACAACTAAGAAAACAGTAAGACACACAAAACAACCACATGAAGGAAATTAGAAAGTCAAAGTTATATGTTTGCAAAAGATAAAATGTATCGTGAACTGTGGGTTATTTGCCATTAGGATACATCCAATCAGCTATTAGGTGGCAAGAAAGAAACTAAGAGCAGAAGTCTAAGGGAAAAACACATCTTACTAAGGCATCATCACCATATTCCAGTTGTTTCACATTGCCTCTTCACGATCACTGACCACATTATCAGATGAAGACTTCACTAACTCAGCCTGATCAAACATGGAATAACGAGTGTCCATGTGAAAAAAATTCTTTCATCACAACTTCGGGATTTTACAGTTTCTGCCAAGAGGGACTGAGGCAGGCCTCTGGCTGAACAGCGTGCTGTATGCTGATGTTTGCTGAGTGTCTCACAAAAACAACCACTGACCAACATCACTTCAGAGGCAAAGCAGGAGTCATAAAAATGTCACATATTACACAGTTGCTGCACAGTTTCATTAACCCTGCTATAGTAGAGTACTTTACATTTCTACAATAAGAATCAAGGCTAAGAGCAAGGGTTTGTTCGCATATATCGTGATTCAACTAAATTTTACCTTTGTTACCCACTGCAGAGGATGGGCCAGGCACTGAAAGGATCAGAGGGAAGAGAGGGGAGAGAGAATAAAGTGCTTTGTTTGCTGGTTGTTCAGGAGTGACTATTATCATTAGTCCCAGGTCTGCAGAGCCTGAGGCACAGTCCTCTAATGCTCTCTCCTGCTTGCCAACCTGCATATACCTTGCCCCGAGCCAACACGCTCCTATAGAGAACAGGCTATGAGTATTGATGTGCTGAATAATGCAAAGAAAGACAGACAGTCAGTTTGGTTGGGTGTATTCGTACCATGAGTGGGTTGTTACTCTGTGTTTGATACGACTACAGTCAACCACATCTGTCTCTGATGACATAACAGAGACAGAATGGCAAATAGGACAGGCCATAACTGGTAGTAATGGTTGTGACCTTATTGAGAGTTGAGAGCAAACTCCATTTGGCTGAACAGAAATATTTATATATGCACAGTGTTTAAAAATTTTGGAAGCCCACAATGACAAAAAATATGAACTCTGAAATCAATTTTAAAAAAAAGCTAACAAATGTAAGTTACATGTTGAACGCCGATCACAATATATACAGGACAGACTGCAACTCAGACATTATTAAAAGGCATGTCCCATGTACTGCAACACACTAGATTTGCAACAAAGCAGTGACTACAAGCTTAAACTTTGTTTGTTTTGTATGTATTAAGGTTAGTGGTGAGTGTGTGTGGATAAATCTGTCACACATAAAAGTCACACATATGTGGATACAAAGTTTACAGATATTTAATGGCCCTCAGTGGGGTAGATGGGGTAAGTCAGGACTTTGGAGAGTGGAGTAGGGGTTGCAGGGACACAAAGGTAGACAGTAGTTGAAAAGATGCCTTAGTAGTATTTTCTCAATAAACTGTTTTGCATCTACTAGTGATTTAAAATGGCAAAAAGCATCACTGTATAAAAAAATATTTGAAAAAAAAAAAAGTAAAATAGAATTCAGTATTATGACTATCTAATTAAATATCTCGTAATATCTACATGTACACACTAGGCTATAGAGAAATGCAAAGCAGATATTCCTTTCCACAATACATTTGTTAGTTATAACTTGATGCATCTGTGGTTCAGTCTGTTATCCGAGGCAGATAAAAGTGGGACCAACCACAGAACTTTGTATGACCACTTCAATCTTTGGCTCAAACATGGATAAAAAAAGGATCTCTTTCAGAGGACTAGAGAACTGAGGTGATCCTTAATTTTAATTAAGTCATGCTGATAAAAACAGGTCATGTTTAGTGTACAAGGCCCTGTGTATGACATGTACACCTTTTGACCTGTACTGCTTTTTCACCAACAGTAAAAGCAGAAGTGAAGCTTACGCAATTTATTGCACCATTATCTTTTACAGTATCATGCACATATAAAAGAGGAGACTGATGGAAAATAATGGGAATTTAGGAAAACAGGACATTGTCCTCTAGTGACAGAGCAGCTAGATCATGCATTACATGTAAACACAGCATATTAATCAGCTGGGTTGTTTTGTGTGAGAATTTCTAAACAACAGCTGGACGGTTGATATTTCCATGATCCTGTTGTTGAAACATTTCAGTGGTGCTGAAATCTTTTCAGTATACATCACGTTGCGAATGACAACTTGTGAACAACACATAGATAGATTTTATATTCTTATTTTTACATTATGAGGCTGCTTTTTTCTTTGAACTCCATCTAACGTACAAACACATGAAAGAATGATCTCATCTTGAGTGTCAGTTAGCAAGAAGAATGTGGTTCTCTACTATCTCATATTTTATGCTTTAAACTCTCTTCTTTTCATGGTCTCAGAGTGGATTTTGTTTTATGTATACTGAGGTTGAATTCATGCATAAGAAAAAGCCTTCAGAGGCTTTCATGTTTCCTGTGTTCGATATTCAAGGCTGCGATTAAGATGCAGTTGCTCTTGTCGACAACCTTGTAGTGGTAATTTCATCATTTGCACTTAAGACTGACTATCATCACCTTGCACTATATATCAATTAACATACACCATTTGCTAATGGTAATGATTAAGAAAGTTGCAGGCACTGATTAAAATATTTCCCCTTGATTAGTGAACGGTAAACAACTTAGGGCTGATGAACATGTCGCTGCAATCAGTCGCTGACGGGGGAGGAGTGATAGAAATAGTGAAAAAAAAAAAGAGAGAGGGGGGAAAAAAGAGCAGGAGCCACAAAACTGAAGGTTTGGAGTCCATAATTAGGCAGCAGTTTTTCTTTCTAACCATTTTCCCAAAAGAAAAGAAGCCTGACTACTTAATTGGAGGAATCAAATTTAGTCAAGCGCCCCGTCGGCTCAAACCTACATCATTAAAGTTGCCAGCTAACAAACATCAAACACGAGGCAGCATTAATGAAGCAGATGTATTAATTTCCCATTTATGAGCAGCTAAGCAACTGACTGCCGCTCCCCGCTCTCCCCCCTCTTCGCTCCCCTTCTCCCTCTCTGTCTCTGACAGCACTATTAATGATCTTTAATGCCCCACAGGCAGTAATAGGCCCCACTGGGAGAGCCGAAACACTGCGATTTGTATTGAGGATTTAGACATAACGGGGGGAAAGGGAAAAGAGTGAGATCTTAGGGACAGCTCTGAGGTGCTTGATCAGGCCCAGGCCTCACAGGGGCGGCTGCTGCCTCAGAATAATAAATGACAGCCTCACGATTAAATCAAACCCTTTGCCCAAAAGGGCCAGAGCGGCTGATTGTCACTAACAATCGAGCTGCTTTTTTTAAACACCTCTGGGAAAAGAAATCAAAAGCAGACAGGATGGAAAAAAAAAAACCTTCAACGGCAGTCTGGCTCTCAACACCTGACAGTTAACACGCATAGGGAGAGACAGACCAGAGCCAAGTCCAGGAAAAGGGGCCTGTCACTGGCAAATCTCAGACCATACTCATTATGCCACTACCCACAATGCACCAGCCGGCACAACTGCTGGGATACCACATCATGCATTATTAGTGCTAGAAATATACATATGATAAATACATTTTACGGTCTGAGTAGTTATTTGTTTAGGATTTGCAGCATGATATCACATCCTTTATTAAATTCTCAACTTTTCTGGTATTAAATTTAATGGCAATCTCAGCAAATTGAACAACAATGAAAGCCCAACATGGCAATCTTTGTCCAATATAAGTCTGATGTTAAAATAAAACATTCTCCTTTAAAATATGCTCCTATAAAAGGACAGAAACAATAAAAGTTACAGGCGCCAGACACAAGCAAGGTCTTTGTTGACATTGTCTCTAATGCTACACATGAACATCTAATTATCGGGAGTGGAGGATAATTCAGATAAATAAGCCTGCACTGACGTTAACCTACAAATTAGATATACGCTTTCCAGGCCTGCAGCTTTCAGAGGCTCACCCTCAAAGACGTTTGTTAGTTTCTTCATCAAGCTCATTTACAGCTCTCTGGAGACTGATGTGGGTGCTGTCTATTAACAAGAATTTGTTTGCTAGGGAGACAAAATGCTGTTGGCTTTAGTCTACTTGTTGTCTATATTCAGCTATGCCTATTGTATACAGTTGAGTATGTTTAAACTGTATTAGACAATTCTGTTGTTTACAACTTCAGGTCAGTGTTTAAGACAAAAGCCAAAAGGTCTATGAAGAAATGAAATGTAATCTGTTTCATTTGGGTGCCAGACAAAGGCTCTCTAATTCAGTTGATGCTGCTGGTCCTTAGAAGGCTGAACTGGCCTGTTTTCTTGTGTTGTCAATGTAAGCCAAGATACACACTGTTAGATGTCACCTGATTAGCTGAGGTCACATATTTGCTCACAAGATTCCAAAAACTTCAGAAGAAGCTGCTGCCATTTAAACGTGACCCTTTTGCAGCTAACTATATAATTTTCAAATGGTAATTAATTGTATAGACTGTTGGGCTGCTGAAAGGTAGCTGTGCCAAAACTATGATAGCTAAACCGTCCCAACATAATGCAAAAACCTCAACATCCATCCATCCATCCATCCATGCATGCTCTGGGGTCTGGCTTTCTGTCCTCTCACTCTCTCTTCAGACAGCAGCATCATCACTTCCTCCCTGCCTCACTGTGGCAGGCAGCAATGGGGTTAAGCCGCCAGCGATGCAGTGATAGTGAGAGGGGGGCTCCAGCTGGGGGTTGCAGATAGCACATTCTGTCAAATAGCGTCAGGCTGCCTGCATAATCAAGTGAAAAGAATGACGGCAGGAGAGGAAAAAAATAGGGAAAGGGGGATGGTTACATTTGTTATTGCTGAAACTGATCCGACTCCGCAACAGTCTGAAAAGCAGTGGGAGATAGAGCTAAGTAAGAAAGGAGAAGAAACATTAAGTTAAAGCCTGATTAATTATCAGAGCAACACACACCACGATTTTTTTTCTTCCTGTGACTCGATTCAATTGAGACCAAGTCTGCACTGGCTATGTTGCTCATATCAGCCGGATCAGGAACTATTATTAGTGGAGATTCTGAACATGTGCACAGCCAAACAACAAGTCACATATGTTTGGAAGAAAATTCAGGTTTTTCCACCTTGAGTGTTTATTGTGTTGTTGGCTAGATTTTACTCACCAAAGCAAATCCTGAAATCTAGGAACCATCAATGAAAAACAGAACAGGCATCACAGGTAATGTGAGCAGTCACATGAATAGCTTAATCAGATTAGATAAACTGCTTAGTGATATTGCCAAAATTAACTATAAAAGGGATTTTACATCATATACAGGATGCACAATTTATGGCTGACTGACAAAATTGTGTAGCATGGTATGGCCCTATGAAATATTTAATAAGGTGTGAAACAAAACATCTTTTACAAAGGATCAATTAAACTAAAACCTATCACCCAAAGCCACAATTCTCATTTGAGCAGCCTCGAGGGCACACAAGCTGTTAGTACTGAATCCCATTAATGTTGCTTTAGGCTGTTTATTTCAAGAGCTGTGGCATTTGTCATCATTGGACTCCGCTTGATCAATGCCTTCTTTATCATGATATGTTTCTAAAGTGACTTCTACCCTCCAACACACACATACACACACAAAAATACACACGCACAAATGCCTTCCCTCAACACCCAATGATTTCATTAGTTTCATATTAGGATTGATGGGGTTCTTCTGAGGGACATAAATCAATTTGAGAACGCTTTTCTAAACCTCAGCTTCAACCTCCAATGGAACCATCAAGCAGATGGGTGGCTGAGGGGCAAGAGACTGGAACAGCCACCTCATTGGTTTGCTTTTGCTGGGTTGGAGCGGGGGTTGTGGAGGGGCACAAGAATGTTTTGCCTCCAGGCTCTATGATCGAAAGAGTTCCCCCTTCAAGCTCTATCCATCCACCCCGTAAAGCTCCCACTCTGCCCGTTCTCCACCTTGTCTTCTCATCCCCAGCGCCTTCCATCCATCCTTCCATACCGCTATGATTTACAACTAGTACTCATGTGCTTCCTGGGAATTGATTTCCAGGGAACTGCGCCTTGTGCCCATCCTTTCTGTGGGGGCTATAACGATCAGGCTGTGGATCATTAGTCTGGACCACTGTTTTCCAGCGCTCTGCTGGCTGGGCGCCATACATCTCCCCCCCTCCTCCCGAGCCATAGCCGCTGTTAAATTGCCTGTCCCCATCCCTCCTCTTCCCTCTCTTCTACCCCTACCTCCCCAGCCGCAGTCACACCTTATGATCCTCATTTGTCCTCCTTTGCACCACAACATTTATTGAAAAGCAAGCTGTGCTGGAGCCAATGCCAGGAGTAGTGTTTTTATGCCATCCAGGCCTGAGGAAAGCCCCCTCAAGTTCCTCCCATCCTCACATGCTGACCTTTACCTCAGCAGACAGATAGATGACACATCCTTCACGTTATTTGTGAGGCAAGTCACCAAATGACAAACAGGGCAGCCGTATCACCACTGACAGCTTTTCATGAAATAGGCCGTCTGGGGTAATATAAATAAGAAAGTGATGGAGTCAGTTTGTCACCAAGAGGGCATGAGCAGAGCGGTGAAGCCCATGGTTCAAAGGCTTATTACGCCCCCTGAGGAACAATATGTTCTGATTTGTTGCATTTGCTTCTTGACAATGTGCCAAAATTGAAGGCCTGATTGAGCTTCCAGGGGTATTTTCAAAGACCTAAGCTAGTATTTTTCCTTGAGTGCTCAGCAAGCTGCCATTTTCTCCTCTTTTCTCTCACTCTGCAATCTTATATTTAACAGAACAATAGAATAACATTAAGGTTTAACTCTAGTGCTATTTGCACTTGTTCAGTTTCAGGGCCACAATTATACAGGTGAAGATCTGCCATATTCACATTTAACACTTCAACTGTTTTGTATATGACAGATCTGGAGC
Organism: Ctenochaetus hawaiiensis; assembly: GCA_029783645.1. Taxonomy (NCBI): domain Eukaryota; kingdom Metazoa; phylum Chordata; class Actinopteri; order Acanthuriformes; family Acanthuridae; genus Ctenochaetus; species Ctenochaetus hawaiiensis. The sequence continues at coordinate 4,817,452 of JAPZDY010000006.1, read as the reverse complement.
GGCTAAACAACAACATCCTGGTATTCATAAACATTTCCATGCCTCTTAAGAAATTACAACTCAGAGACAGAAATCATCTCCAGCTGCTGTCTGGTGGTTTTCTCAATCTCACAGCTGCTTGATTAATTGCATTTTCATCTGGGAAATGAATCCAAAGCTGGTCAAACAACCATTTTGCTGTATAAAGAGGCCGAGCTAAAACAAACAGCGGCACGGACCAACAGCCTCAGCTGCCTCTAGTGGCTCTACACTGTGCTCTGGCATTGGCAGTGGGAGCTTCTCAAACTAGAGCCTGGGCCTGGCAGCATGCACTGGCAGCGATGATTTACAACAGCATTTAAGTGAATCTAATAAGCAGAGTGAATGCTTCCCGTCGCTTTGGCATGGCCCGTGCCTGGGCCCTAATCATTCAAATATTTTGGCAAAAAGCAATGCCCCGCTTCTCTCCAAAAGAGAATAATGAGACACGGAGCTCTTAATCACAGCAGATCAGTTCAAATAAATGAAAAGAGAATCAAAAGCATTCTTTGCCGAGGCAGCCCCTCTCTCTGTCCAAATGAGCTGACAGAGGGCCAGATCTGGGAGATGGAGATTTACCCAGGAGATAGAGCAGATTTTCCATGACTCGTGAAGCGGTGTCTCACTCTGGCAAACTAGAAAGTAGTTCTGGAAGAAACAAGGAACAGCTTTTGTACACTTTTCTTGAACTTGGATGTTCAAAGTAATTATATACAGTATGCACACATATACAGACACACAAACACAAATATTCTGACCATCCCGAGGAAATGATGCCCCACAATCTTCACAGCTTTTTAATCAAGCACTCCTCCATGCTTGTTCTTCTATCACACCTCAGATGCTTTCTGGAAACCCACGCAAAGCAACACAGTAGCTCTGACACCTCATCCAAACTCAATAATTCACCATGCTTCCACTTGCCAATTCTTTCCTCTGCCAATCTGAAAGCCTTCCACACACTTCGCTTGCTGAGACAGCGCTCTAACAAACGATGCTGTCAGTTAACAAGATGGAAAAACATTCTGTTAATTTTTTCTCTCCCTCCTTCCCTCCCCTCCTCGGCGAGGAGTCTTGATGTGCAGAGACGAGGGCTGGATCACAGCTTGCCTGGGGGAAGCCTGACACAAGACAGGCTGCCGCTGACATGATGAGCCTCGAGACTGCTGGCAAATTCTTGTGATGTCACTTCCCGCTCTCGACAGCTCTGACACCCTGGTGTGGGGTACAGGGAAGACGAGGATTGGAGGGAGTTGGTGGGGGTGGTGTTTGGGAGGTGGGGGGAGGCGGCGGGTGGGAGCTTGATGAGAAGAAACACTGGTGCGTCGACTGTGCGGCTCTTCTGTTTTCTTTAATGTTCCCGCTTTTATCAGCAGTCGGTGCTGTCAGCGGTAATCACGCTCGTAGTGAAGAGCTGCAGAGACGATAAGCTCGGCCTGTCAGCGCCGCATCCGCAGCGGCAGACATATGCTGCTGCCGCTCTCCGTGTCTTTCTTTATGCATGATGGCATTCTCCCCAGAGAGAGGAGAGAAAGAGGCACAGAAAGAGATGGATCAGCCTCACCTGAGAGATGGAGGGAAAACTATAAAATCTCATTCCTCCATAAACTGGCCTGTGCTGGGTGTGTATCACTTCTAGCACTTATTAATTCTCTGAAACATGGCAGAATTTCACTAATAGCACAGGACAGTCACCAACATGTCCCTTGCTGTGGTATTATTAAAATAGTGTAAAAGAAGGTGGAACATAATTTCACTACAGACAAACTACTTATTACTGACATCATTTTTAATTCCACAAACACAGTATTCATCATATTTCTCTAAATGGTGATTGTTGGAAGAAAAGGAAGCAAAACAGTTAGGAGCAGATAACAACAAAATCTAACTGCTGCTGTGATGTTGCTTTTTCTTGTGGCAGTTTAATGTGAGGACACTGGTGTGTCACTAATAACTGTCACATCAATCTAAAGCAATGATGATAAATGTGGTCTCATGTCAAAGCTGGTGCTGTCTATTTTATGGCTACAAGGCATGATCATTACAGACATGAATAGTAATTACATGCGCAGAAAACACGGGCCGCTGTGGCCGCACCATATGCATGACAGGTGGCGTGCGATGTAAATAATGAAACGTGTGGCAGTCAAAAGTCGCCAGGCATTCGGTTACCAATTATCCTTCTCTTGTGAGCGTTAAAGCGCTGTGCATTGTTTACCGTTAACAGACATAATTGAATAATAATGCCCTGGCCCCACCTGTGTAGGGGAGATAGCTCTTTGGTTGGAATAAATGAGCTGTGCTCTCCCTCTTCCTCCCTCCTCCTCTCCCTCTCTGGCTCTGACAATGGGGCTGAGAAGCCTGCCCTCGCAATAGCCATTAAAATAATGTGGCCTAACCAGAGCAGGGGTTAACCAGCTAATGTCCACAGTACTGCTCCTCTGTGGACATGAATAATGCAGATCAGGTTCCTAAACAAGCACACAAATGAATCCATAAATCACCCAGGTCAGGGCGATGTTATTAGCCCCCCCCCACCACCACCACCCCCGCCCCCCTACAATCTCTTTCACATCTCTCTCTGATTCGTCCCTGTCAGGCTCCTGCTGAGAGAGCTTCCTTGTATAAACATGCAGTTTAATGTCCTGTTGGTTTAATAAATTGGATCTGCACTAACAACATGCAGAAACTGCCATGCAGGGTTTAATGCATTATGCAGTAGCTTACCTGCTCCCTTTTTCATACAGATGTGTTAAAAATACAACATTGTTAATCAATCAGTTGATGTGGGTGTAAACAGAAATTCTGGCTCTTGTTAAAATACGTTGAGTCGAGCATTTGCCTTTTATCTTTCATTAAGTCAGTTTGTTCACACATGCAGGGCGGCTGGAATATCATCAGCACCTGAGGAACGTAATATAAAGAAATGTATGTGCATATATTTTGTCATATGAAATGTGTTTTTGTCATATTTCTGGTAATTTTCATGTCCTTGTTGTTGATATGGATTGCATTATCTTCGAAATTTCAAAATTGCATTATCTAACAGTTTAATATAGTGCCTAATGTCCAGCCTCTTTTAAAAGCGAAACATTGTATTACAGGGCTTCTCTAACAAAATTACATTATTCCACATTGGCTTTTTGTTACTGTGCCCATTCGTTGCAGATGCAATGTGATGCCAGAACATATTTTATTTTGTTTTTCTGTAGACGCTTATCAAAATATTAGCTGAAAATTTTTTTTGGCATACTGATAAGTCCGGTCCCAATTTTAAAAGAGAGACATTTTCGAAGTTTTTAAAGCATTTGTTATTACTGTGGTAAACACATGCTGAGCTAATGTTTTTCCACAATAGCACTTATAGTTATTCTAATCCTCCTAGAATTGGAGCATAACAAGCAAATCATAAGCACTGTGTGGAGCAATACTGTGGGGACAATGCAAACAGAAAACAAGGAATCTCAGCTAATTAAAATCATGAGAAATAGGAAATAACCCTCAGCAGTTTACTTCCCAGATGATGTTGAAACAAACTGTGAGGGAAAGGAATAAGTTATGAGGTGAAGAATCCTCTACAAGGTCTCTGTGAGAGCGAGTGTGGATCAATATGGATTTCACGTAGAATCGCAGATGAATTACCGAAACAAGCACAAACAACTGAACACCAACAAAGCCGTACACTTAAATCTCTCTGAGGTTTCCACTTGTGCTTTGTCCCCTAGTCATGACTGAAAAACTTGCTGAGGGATCAGCAAAAGTTTCGCTTATTTGGCTTATTAATCCTCAAATTTTGGGGGTGACACATCCTCCACCAAACCCTAACCAGTCAATTTTAACACTATGACCACCTAAAAGAAATGTCTTCTTTAATAACTCTTTCTACATGTCCTGCGGGTGCCAAAGATTGACTGTCAAACCCTGGAGCCCAACGCCCCCTTCAAAAGAGAAAATGAACAGGATCTGGGGAGTTAAGTCATTGCTGGACACGAGACATGGAGGATGGTATTTGACGTATGTATGTGTGTGTGTCTGTGTATGCATGGTGATCAAGGAAGCACAGCAGTTTAGTTCACACAGACAACTAACCCTGTTTCATTTGTCAAATCTAGAATGCGCTCCTCCATACTCCATCAAACAAAGCCACTGCTAGCTCACAGAGTCATTTCCCTCTCTCCCAATTACAAATGAGGCCATTAGTGTGTCTGCAGTGAGCCCTGTGCTGTCTCCCAGTAATGGCTTGTGAGATTTCCATCATAATCATAATGGCTCCCAGAGCAGCCATGAGTGCAGATGGAAGGTCGCTCATAGGTAATGAGCTATCTCACCACCCAAAGGGCACATGTCTTTTGCTTTGTTATTTAGAACTGTATGACTTCTTGAGCTGGCGCACATACTTGCACACACTCTCATGACATGTTTCTATATATAAACATGAGGAGGCGGATTTAGGTAAATCATTGGGGGGATGACCAGGGCAAAAATATGGAGTGAAACTAAATTATATGAATATGATTTATGTGGGGAAATTTAACAAACTTAAGTATGCTGATTATATCATACTGACCTTTTTTTTCACTTAAATTAATCTGAATCCTTTTAAAGTTGCTTCCCCTATCACTGTTAATAGTTGAAAAAAATGTGTTGGTTGGGAACATGCCAGTAAAAGTTTGAACATGATTGGACCAAGTGATGCCTGGCATTGATTAACATCATGAAACTGGTGTCTGGGCTGCTACGAGATGCTAAATCCCATAACTCAGGTCGACTCATGACTGCTAACACCAAATGCCTTTGCATGCTGACATTCTTTCTGCCTCCTTCCCCTGGTTGTGTAGCTTTGCCAAGCAGAAATATCATTATGGCCAGCAGTGTCAGTATGACTCACCTCCACTTGCCATTCACAACACATCATGCTCTTTTCTCTGGCCTCAGAGCGCGGCAACCAGCACATCTGCATCTTCTGCCAATTATTTTCTGAAAGCTGGTCTTGGTAAGATTTCTAGAGTATGTGCTCACTGTGCTAGTGAGCTGGCTGGCTGCATAACCGTGAGACATTCGAGACAGGGTAGAATGGGATGATTTGGCGCTTGCACTGCACATGCTTCAATGAGCAGAGCTGTGTGTTGTTGTGATAGGCGGTCATATCAGTGAGGAGACCTGACATTTTTATGTAGGATTCTGTTTTCATAAAGGCCTGTGTTTGTCTGGCCACTTGTACAAACTTTCAAATGTGCAATCAATAAAGGACAATCACAGTGGGCAACATTGGTGCACAGAGAAACATGGAGAAAATCTGACCTGACTGTGTTTGTTATTTGCTGAAGCCAAGTATACAGCCATATAATGATGCTCAGTGAATGTCATTGGTAGCCTTGACTATGCCTGTATGATGTCTAGTTTGTTTTTGCACTGTTATTTTCTACCACAATTGGTAAACATACAGTACTTCAATATTCTAGCTGCCCTGGCTCTATAATTTTTAACAGAGAAGTGTTGCAGAGCTCCGGCTATGAGAGCTAGAGATAATAGATATCTCTAAAATAGCCCTGGATGATCCACCATCTTACAACATAATGTGCTCAATTATTAATGGTGGTAAGAATGATCCGTGGGCAGACCTCAAGGGTTGGGCCTGCCCTCACAGTCTGGCAATTCAAAGACAGCTAACACCCCACTGTGCTGTATCAAAAGGAATAGAGTATTTACTGCTTATGCAGCCTTTTTTACATTAGCCATTAGAGGGTTCGAATGATAGAGAAATATACATAAGGGTCAGCCACAGTTCTATAGTTAAGTTCACTCGCTCCCGGGAGGTCTGCCATCTCCCTCGGCTTTAATTTGAAATCATTCAGAGGCAAAATGGTAGCTGTTTGATTTATCCCTTATTACACTGCTTCTTAAGAAACTGTCAGACAGCCTCATGAATTCATTCATCTCCATAAGCTTTCTCAGCACCACTTAGGCCTTGTGTAATCTGGGTGAGACCCCTTATCACTTCATTTGCACAAGCAGACTATCAATTCCTGTCCAGTATCTGGGCCAGGGGAATTAGAGCAGAGGTGTTTGGATGTGTCCAGACCCAGCCTCAGTGCAGGTGTTCCATTTCACGCCCTGTGTTTACAATATTAGTAAGCATTAGTTAAATACATTCACTGCTTTAACGCTTACACTCTTTTTAGTGTAGATCACAATCGACATGCAATTTTCCACCATGAGCCATTGATGTATTGCCACTGTGAAAACAGAGACACTCAAAAGCATTTAGCTGGTGCCTAGCTCAACACAGCAGCCTCATAAAGGCAGACAATGGCTGAGCTTAATAAGAAACAGAATGGATCCCATGAGTGTAGGGGACCCATCAAGCTGGGGAATTTCATTTAATTTCCCCGGGGCCGGGTATGTCTTGTACACATAATTAGAGCCCAACATGCAATGCTTCTTGTGTTTTGTCAATAATTCCCCAAGGAGCAATCAGGACAAGGGTTGGACATGCCTCTGTGACCTGGGCTACTTGCAACAAGCTCAGTCACCTAATTACACCGCCTCTAACAAGCAGTGTGGTGGCTGCAAGGGAGGGATGTGTGTGTGTGTGTGTGTGTGTGTGGTGGGAGGGGGGTCAGCCTGAGCCTAGGAGCTGACAGTGTTCAGCCCCTCCTCAGAGCCCCTGATGTCATTAGGATTGTTTGTGGCTGCCGCCATGCATGCTGGGACAGCGTTGTCATTCTGACCAGCCTGTTTTCTATTTCCCTCATTTAACATCCTATTCTATTGTGACTCTCTGCCTTTGGTGGCTTACACAGCAGGAGATTAGGGATATGGTCCTCTACAGCAGTTATTTGCTTTTGAGGCCCATCCAATGCATTTTTGTGGTGAATAATAATCTGTCTTCGTCCGTGACTACAGATATTGTGGACCAAAAAAATCCTTTGAAGACTATTCTGGCAGGGATGATTTATAGGATTAGACCCTTAGGGGCTTAACTCCCATATGTTAAATTTAATTGTAAATGGAATTTTTTTTCTCTGCTAAACAGTAACTGTTTTGTTTTTCAATGTTGACTTAACTCGCGGTCCTCTCCTTTCCCATCCTCCTCTCTCTCTCTTTACAGTGACATACACACAAAGGTTTGGTCTGCTGCTGTAAAGAGACAAGAAGATAATACATACATTGAACAAGAAGAGTGTTTATGATGAAAAAAATGAGACGGGAGGTTGAAGATAATCCACATTTGGCAACATTAATAAACACTCCCCTATGTAATGTAAAATCATTGTGAAGTCTACTGCAATAAATTGGCCAAAGCAGTGGCTAACTTGGCATTATAACTTTGGGCATAAGTGGTATTAATATTGGTTGGATGATTACTCTGATCATAAGTGGACAGCTCTAATTACGTGTGTTCATACATGCCATTACAATGTGTCTCAAGTTGACCACTTGCAATGGAGCCTCACTCACAAATCAAAGACTGAATGTGTTGATTTGCCCAGCTGAGAGCAGCAATGCACTTCCCATGCCCTCTCTGCTGGAAATCAAAAGAAATGTAAGCAGTGCACTTCTTGCTGCTAGACTGCTGGAAAGCAAATGAACAAAAACATGGGCCCTAGACATTTGATGCACTTTTAATACATTTGTATAAGCTATCAAAATTCTCAAACACAGTGAAAAATATCAATTTGTGCGATATAAAAATTAACTAAAAATAAAAGCAAGGAGGACCAGTAGGAGAATCAAGGCTTTTACCTCAGTTGTAATAGCCACAGGACCAGAGAGGAAATTATGTAGTTGTGCAAAAGATAAAGAGTAATGAGGAAGAATTGAAGCTGGGATATTCACTGATGGACATACACCAGCTCATCTTCACATGTGACATCACACATTTGAATTTACATGTGGAAAATTGTAACAGAAAAGAATAACACATTGTTGCATGATCATATAACTGGATGAGAGGACTATGACATTTTAGTACCTTGCTTTGAAGATTGTTTCAGAACATGATCCAAATTGTTTGGTATTGGCAAATCAACCTTTTCCAAATGTCCTTTTTGAAAGTTTTTTATGCTACAGCCCGCTTTGTTGCCAGTTTACAATCTTGCTTTGAATACACTGTGGATGCCTTCAAGGAGAGATGGGTGTTGGTTGGTCCAAATGATGGTTGGTCTCCTACAACCCTGTTCTATTCCTGTAAAAGGACAGCTTATCTTGTGTGTAGAAGACTTGTTGTTAGAGTTCTTGGCTTTCTAAAAAATCATTTTTTAAAGGGATTGATCTTTCTTTGGAATTTCTGCCATGATCACCCCCATCCCCCAATTTTACTTTGAAATGTCCTCATAAATCACCTGGTTTTGATAAGAATCATTCACTGTTTCTTGTGTACTCCATAAGAATCCATTTTGCCTTTTGTTGTCATTATTTCATCTTAATACAAGCTGCTGATGTACAAATAAGAACTCCACTAACACAGAGGGCGTTGATAAAACAATGGGCATCCATATGCACTGACCCCTGCATGTGGTCTGAGTGAATCGATCACTTGAAACATTGAGGACACATTAGACGCATTTACACTTGTACTTTAAGCTATCCACTTGTAATCAGATCCCCCAAGACAGATTATAAAACCAAAAAAGGTTTGGAAAGGCTCTTTGTGGTCTTGATTACCTGTTCACTTTCCCATTCGGTTCTCTCTCTCTCTCTCTCTCTCTCTCTCTCTCTCCCTTTCTTTATCCTCCTCTCTCCCTCTCCATGCCATCAACTAATAGAAAATTTTAAAAAACAAAAGTTTTCAAAATATAATAAGAGATAAAAGATTAAAACATTATTTTGAACAGTTAATATGGGCAATACAGTCAAGTAACATCATTTTACCTCAACTTGGCTATTTTGGTGAACAAAAAAAAAGTGTTTATCCATTCACGGAAGGACATATTAATTTAGGGTCATTTAGCAATTTAAAAGGGCTTTAGCACGGCACCAATGTCTTTTACTGCCTCTGCAAATTAGTGATGAGTCCTTAACAGAGTTTAACGCAGAAGATATGCAAGTTATCAATGCTTTGACTCACCGTTCATAGAAGCTCTGTATATTTACCAAAAGGCACAGATCTATCTGAATAAAAAACATTGTGACCACTTTAACTAAACTAAGAAAGTTCATCAATTAGCCTGTTAGCTAGCAAGTGTGCAGGGCAAAGAGGCACTGAGCTAACATCAGCTGATAATCTCTGAGCAAGGCAGCAAACAATGTCAGCTAACATTAACCTCCACTCATAATTTTCACACCATGGAACTGAGATAAGAGACATTAGGGTTAGTGTTTAATAATAAAACCCCCACAAAAAAAACTAAATGACATAAATGCTATTTACCCAGTCCATTTTTTATACTGCAGCTTAGCACAAGGGTCTTACTGCCTTTGCTGTCATTTATGGTCACACTTTTCACTTTTTCTCCTCTCCTTTTTCACACACACAATATTATGTTTCCAAAAGTGCAATAAAAGCTTCCCAACAAATGCAATGCATAAATCTGCCTAATCTTATTATGTAATCCATCCAAAACCTAAAATGGACAGAATTTCAGAACAAAATATCAGAGATTAAAATAAGGTTAGCTACAACAGCCCAAAGAATCTAAAATTGCCAATGTACTGGAGCCAACCTAAAGGCTGATTTATGCAACAAAGTGTTAGCATTGTTGCCCCTACAATATAATTATCTGGAAAAAGCTTGTGTACAATTAAAATGCTGGCCAAATCAGACACAAATCTGACTATTACCAATTGATTACTTATTTAGCAAGAAGGATGTAACAGTAAAAGAACACAGCAAAGCTCATATATCAAACTAAACCGTAAGAATGCGAGAGAACCTGTTTGTGTGCATTATCTCTATCATTCAGTGAATTTCAGCCTCCAACTCAGTTAATTTAGTATAAATAACATTGTTAGTGTTGAGTTCACTCAGTTTGCTTTTTGCCATCTAACAAATCTGAGATAGAGATATCCTTCCTTGGCTGCAGGGATAAAGCCATTTTCTGTGAGGTTGAGCTGAGGTTGCTGTGGAGAGCGGAAAGACAGAGAGCCAGGAGCCAGTGAAGTCTGAAGCAAGTTGCCTGCAGAAATCATTGGCTTGACAAAAGGGCAATGAGGGGGCAGAGGGTTTGTGTGAGAGTCGCTGGCCCAGTTGCTGGGGGGGCTTATGTGCAGGTGAGCCGGGCCTTGACTGACATCCGCCGAGCGCAGCGAGAAAGTTTAACCTTGGCTTGTTGGAGAACTCACTCTCAGCAGGGAGAGAGGGCAGATAGAGAGACAGAGAGGGATGAAGAGAGAGCGTGTGAGAGGAAAAAGAGAGGCAACACGAAGGGTTTTCTGCATAACAACAACCAATTTTTTTTCATAAGCGGCTCGTTTCCAGAGACACTGGTTTGAACCCAAGGTCTTCCTCCATGCATTATTAAAGACCGGTAACTGGCAACAACGCCTCATAAATAGAGATGAGGAAAGACACCTGAGGAGCCGAGGTGCTGCTCACTCTTGATCGGCCACAAATTCATCGGCCTTACATGACCCAGAAGATTCTACATAGGCCGTACATACCCAGCAGCCCGAGCTTTGGTTTCTATCATTGCACCTGACAAATGGAACCACATGGGGTAAGTTCACTATCACACAGGTCAGCAGTATAAAAAATGTATTGTAGTTCAAGTCAACATGTTTGGCGGCAAGAGTGTTACTTTTGGCTGAAAGCTTATGCTTATTTTAGCAGTGCTGCTAAAACAACCTAACTGACATTATTAGAAATATTAGGGAAGTTAACAATTTGCTGAACAGATGGCTCTGAAAATAGTTCAATCACTTACCAAGAACAATATGTCATGCCTTTATATCCTATTGATAAAGGAGTCCTGTCACAAGAAGACTAATCATTTATATCACATGTGCACGACTTCTACAGTGGGAAACATCTGCAATTATATGAATGTTTTTCTTTTTATACATTGCTGGATGTTACATTTTCTTTTTACTTTTTAACAGTTTTGTTTCCACTCCAAAACCTCTCTGTATGTGGCCAATCTCATAAAGTCTTTGATATATGTTCACAATTTGCCTGAGACATTTTTCTTTTCCAGGTCAGGAAAGATGGAAATGGTTTTTTCTTTCCACAGGAGTGAATGTCTCAGTCAAACAGCATATTTATGGTTTTTGTTGCTGATTGAATTATTTTCCATTGCCTGTGTTCTCAGCTTGCGCTGGGAATTGAATCATTGCCTTTGAAACATGATTCACTGCTGCAACTGTTGTTTTTTTTTTCTCCATTCAATTTCAAGGACTTGGCAACCTTGTCCTATTCAAACGTGTGCATTATTACCTTTTATTGTTGGCCATAAATGAATGGTGAGGTTGAGCACTCTAGAGACAAGTATAACACATTAGGGCTTGTGTAATATCACGTCTGAAGGTAAGAGTCAAACCTACAATCCTGTGTTTTTAACGCCTAGACCGCCACGCGGGAAGCTATAATAAAACATCAGGAGGTATTCAAAACAAGCAATAGCAATTCTTTTTATGGATGCAAAATTTTGAGATTGCATTCCTCACGTTTTTGAAAGAAAGATGCATTTAAGTGTCTGCTCCTTTACAAAAAAATAATCACATAATGGTTGTGTCAGTGTAATCAGCATGGGTCCGAACACTTCAACCATGAATTTAATAACATGATTTCTTTTGGCCACTCATCAAATATTTAACAGATACATATCTCAGTGAGATTTTACACAGCAGCTGAGCAGGACTCATATAAACTCAGAATCTACTAATGAATACAGAGCCATAGGATACACTTTTAAAAATGTAGAAACATTATCAGACCTAATCTGTATACAGACTGAATGCCAATTGTAAACAGTTATGCAAACAATGAACAAGTGATTCAAGGAAACTGCAAAACTAGAACTGAATGAAAAAAAACATTATTATCATCTATACTGATCCTGAACTTTTTCTTTTCTTCATGTTCATATATGCAGTCTTTCTTCAGAGGCTGAAGTCTCATCTTTTATACTAATAATTTCTCAGTCTTCAGTTTTATGAACGCTTGACAATGAAAGGGCATTTTCTTATTGTTTTGATTTATTATTTAGATGTTGTGAACTATGGAAGCTTAAACATACAAAGGATGTTACAAGCATTAATAATGTGTTGATCATTGTCCACATCAGAGGCTGTGAGTGTTACCAAATGGAAATGTGCTTTGACAGAATGAGGATTTACCTGCTAGGACAATGAGGCTGTGCAAGCTCTGGAGCTTCCTAATGTAAATGGGTCACTGTGAATGAAGATGAGGATGGAGGAGGGTCAGAGTCCCGGAGGCAGGCCAGCCTGCTGACTCTCAGCTCAACACCACAGCTCCTCCAGTCTTCTCCGATAGAAGACGTCTGGTGCTTTTGGTATGTGTTGTTTGTGTCTGAACATTGGTTAAACTTATATTATTTAAATACAACTAAAGTCCACAGTGTCACAAATTGACAGCAACGGTGTTTACCTGTTTAAAGGCAAAGAACAAGATGCAATCTGTTGGCGGAGGCGTATCACAGATAACATATAAATAACCTGCAGAGCTGACATTTTCACCTTGTGTCACCATCTTGGTTCAGAGGTAAAAGGGGATGTTGAAATTTGTGTCAATTAGGCTGCTTCCATTCAATTACCTGTGAGTCAGCTGAGGGTTGAAATGTCACTCCTCTGACCCTCCTGTGGCTTTACGCTGTGTGGTGTCATTACTGTACTGCTGGGTGGAGGGGCGGGATGAGTTGCACTACAAGGGAGGGAGAGGGGACGTAACAGGGGGAGGACAGGCGTGCGAGTGTGTGTGTGTGTGTGTGTGTGTGTGTGTGTGTGTGTTTGTGTATGTGTGGGACTGTCTGGGGAGTGCTGCTGCCTGCTGACCTGGTCATCCATCAAATAGGGTCCATCCATCCACCCCCTACCAACCCACAACCCCCTCCTCCTCCCGCCCCTCCTTCCCCACCCAGGGCCCATCAGCGTGACTCTGCCAGGCCTGGAATCTCCACATTAATTTCTCATCTGTGGCGCCCTAATGAGCTCCGCCTGCTCATCCACCTCTGAGACCCTACTGATTATCAGACAGGGAGGCGACCATTTGTCAATGGCAAGAGGTGGCATTTACACTGCTGACCTTGCTGTCAAGGAGAGAAGAATCAAAATGGGGGAGAAAGGAGAAGAGTAGGAAAGAATAGAAAAAGAAAGCAATCAACAGCTCTGGAGCACCACACTGTTTGCTGTCACGAGAACTGCCATGTGCAGACTTTTTCCAATCATGGAAGTCGAGGTGGGGCGGTTTTGCTTAAGTGTCCAAAGATCCATCTATCCGCTGGTCTGATCTAGATGCGAGGACAAACTTAAGGTGTAATGATTTTTTAATTGCTACAATTACTGTTAAATGACTTCTCAAAGGGGAATATGCTTGTTCCTTTTATTTGTATCTGTGTACGTGTGTGTGTGTGTGTGTGTGTGTGTGTGTAGCCTCTGGGTTGACTGCGGTTGTGAGTTGTGGGCCTGTGTGCACGCGCCTCAGAGGGAGCAAGGATTTGCCGGTTATTGGATGGAGGGGAGCTGTGTAGGTCTCTGACACCCGCTAACCTTGGCCAGGGCTACTGGGACTCTGGGGGTATCCATCACTGTGGCAGCCTTGAGACCCAGACCAGGGGAAAAGCCACAGAAGTTGCCGGGGGAGGGAAAAAAGCTAGTAAAAATTTAATGCACTCCGCAGAGCGGTCATGTCATACTTGGTTATGGAAAATAATCCCAGATGCCTGCAGTGCTAAAATGGAGCTGTAATGTGCTCGCCTCCTAACCCGGCCTGACAGCCATGATGTACGACTACCATTACCGGAAAATATCACTTCAACTAACCCGTGATCCGGCTCCGCTAAGGGTCATATTATCCATGAGGAACAAATTACACTCCCCCAAAGTAAATACAAATTTCCTACACTGACTGGGTACAAAGCACAGAGAGAGGAGGGGGCAGGCGGGAACGATACCTATGACAACGCTCCGCAGAGTGACAAGGATGATAAAGTACATGACAAATCACTGGCTGACAGGGTACTCTAGTGCAATCAGCCTCAGCCTCGGCCTAGCGAGCACCCACTCAAGCCTGTAAACACTACTCTCTTCCTTTGGAGGGGGCAAAACACATAATCTTTTAACGCTGACAAGTTGCTCTCTCCTTTTTATTACTCATCCTTCCCACTGCGGTGGAAAGAGGGAGGGCTTTGGGGGGGAGGAGGAGGATATAAAATGGTTTTATGTACAGTGCTGCCGAGTGATTGAGAAACTCGACTCTTCTGCTGTAATTGCCTGAGGGCAAACAAAGCAAAACAATAAAGGAAGAGAAACAGCAAATATATTACCAGTTCAGATCTTTATTTTATGTCAAGGACAAACAGGTTCTCTTGACTGCTCTAAAGCACCCACTCAGATCCCTCGCCTCCAATAAGAGCAAAGCACAGCAAATTACAGCACTCCGTTGCATGGCCATTAATAAGACACAAAGCATTTTCAAAATGGCATTTACAGCTTGTGGCTGCTGATAGAGCGAGTAAATAACACTTAGAAAAGGTGTGGCCTCAGTAAGAAAAAAAGCCCAGAAGCAAGAGAAGAGAAATAAAAAGCCAAAGCGTGATAAAGTCCTGCAGATTAAAGCACGTAGTTATTGTCTTCACTAAGGGCCTAAGTAACACGACTGATGAACAGTTAAGCTGGAAAAAGCACTCGAGCATTAGCAGACATTCAAACTAAAATGTTTGACTGGCAGTTTCAAGGTGCCACTTACACGCAAGAATCACTTAAACATTAGCAAGTCCAGAAAGTCTGAATGCCTGAGCGCTCTTGACAATATTACAAAGACCACTAAAAACAAGGTGCAGAAAATCACTGCCATTATAAAAAATAGAGAGAGATTATTTTGAGTGTTCCAGTGGATTTGTCTTTTTTTTTTTTTCTTGCATTTTAGAAAAGAGAAAGTAGGGTACAGGATGCATGTACAGGCTAAGAGGATGTTCCACAGCCCTCTAAAAGGTCTCAGACTGTGGAAAACCTGTTGGTGTTAACTACACCATAAAACAAGCAATGTTATTGGTGCTTTGGCGGATGCACATGAAAGACACCTGAGGCCATGCTGCTCTGTCCAGAGAGCTCTCCTGCCTGTTAAGCGGAGCGTTGTAACTGGGAGCAAGCTGCTCCAAATGAACAGGCTTAGAACCGGCTCTAGCTTAGACCTTATAAAAATGACCACCTGATCCCACATAGATCCACCAAAGGGGTGCAGTGTCGAGTGGATGAGTGCAAGAGCATATTTTGCTGACTAACTGTATTTCGGGTGAGGAGATGGGCCAAGACACACATGATGGTGACAGACTAACGTGGACGTCCTTGCCAGGAAAAGCTTTGAAAGGAGTTTCCTGGCTTCTCGGCATGCTTTTGTTGCTTGCATTTCGCTGCCAATCCAGAGACAACATGAATCCTGAGTGGCCCACCGACAGCATGTCATATAAAGGAGGCAAATTACTCCATTTTACACCAGCTACATAATAAGACAACAGTGAGCTGTAAGTAGCAACACAAAAATGCATTTCTTCAGTTTCTGTACAATTTAAGGGCGGATCTGTACCAATCAAGTGAAATTGTTGAGATGACAAAAGTTAAAAATATTTAGCAGCTCTTGGTATCTAAAATATTGCAAATCTGATGTAAATAGTGGCGTTGCATTTGTTAGCGGCATCACTTCACCTTTCCTACACAGCAACTGTGCAGACACACAGATGCAACACAGAGAAGCCAATCAGGTGTCCTTTTTTCTCACAAACTATACATTTGAGTGACTTCCCATTTTGCTAAGGACTTAAGCAAGTGCATTGTCAAGCGCCAAGTGTTTTGTATGTGCAGTTCTCTAAAAAGCAGCCGCAAGCCTGTGGTTCCATTCCAAACTCTCACATTTTTAACTGATTAATTATTAAATATTTAACACACACGCAGACGTATTTTTCACACACTGCATAGATCTCTACAGCAGAAGAATTCATCTTTTCCTTCTAATTGACTGAGCTCTGACTGGACTGATACTGGCAGAGAGAAAAGAAGATTGCTGGTATTGGGGGCCTTAGCAAGAGAAGCTAATGATTACGCATTCAGAGCTAAAAACACAAACGCTGGGTGAGTGACTGCAGTGAGCCTGCCTCCTACCTGTCCTCCACTGTGCCATTAACATGCCATGTTGGAGAGAGCCCATCATACAGGTCATTTTATAATGAGCAAATGGTCTGACAGTTTCCGACACATGCAGACACACACTCACACACAAACACACAAGCAGAATTGTGTGCACACATACTCTAAGATGCGAATAGCTGTCTCTTATCAGAGCCTGGCAGCTCCTGCCGACACGGCAGAGGCCTTCTACACCAGGCAGAACATGATTTCTCCTGGGAACACTTTTTCCATTTCCTGCTTTTGAAGGGAAACTAAATAAGCCACGTTTGTCCTCATCTGAATACATTTGACCCATTAAAACGACTCTGCTCTCCCGCGTCCTTCTCCGCTGCGGTGCTGTAAAGTAGACTGCGTCGCCCACTGAATGCAAATGACAGCAGCGGCAGTGGGCGTAGTGTGCCCGGCGCCTGGCAGGAGCAGATAGTGGCAGAGGTGACACAGACTGAGGAAGGGGTAAAAGTGCTGAGTGGGAGCTCCAATTACTCCCTCACATTGAGGAACAACACATGAGTCAATCCCTGTCATAGGGGTCTGCTATTTACTAATTCACTCCTCTGTTACTTTAACACACAATTAATCAATGACAGAAAGGTGTAGTTGGCGCTGTTCATCAGGAGCGTAACGTGAGCCAGGGTGAATTAACACAGTCACTGGGGGGATTACAGCTCACCGTACTCTCTCTCTCTCTCTCTCACTTCCTGAAACAAAAAAGGAATTGCCACAGAGACAAGAGCAATTTAAATCGACAACACTGAGTAATGACTCAATTTGCTGCACAGTCTAAACACCACAAGCTAATGGCATTACTAAATCATTAGAGTGGATCTAATGTTAGATCTCTAGTTAGACGTTGTTGGATAACATGGCTGCTCTTGGAATCTATGATGTACGCACAAACTGTAAAAAGTGGACATTAAAGAAGGAGGTGCATCAGGTCCTTCAAAGGTGGCTGAAACAAGCTCGTAACAGATATTGACACCATGGTATTTAAAATGAAAAAATTATATACTGATATTGTGTTAATAACATGCACATGATAATATCAGGTATATAACACAGCACCTCCTAATTCTCTCTGTTCTGCTGTGAAATAGGTGGTGTTAATGCACCGTAATGCTGCCACCTGCCATAAAATGTAAAAATTCACAAAGCATGAGTGCTTTTTTTTACACTTTTGTAGAGTTATAGTTACAAACTCTCCCTTTATTTACCCTCAATATTTTTTAGTGTTAGTGTTTTAGTGTAATTCATTTTCAAGAGATAAAAAATTGATCAATAGAATTATTTGTTTTCTAATTTTCTATAATAACTGTGAAAATATAGTTATCATCCATGATTCAGGCCATAATAATTATATCGTAAAAAAGATGTAATATCATGATAGCCCGACTTGTAGATGCTTACAAGCACTTGGATAATGTCATTAATAAGCCTCACTTTAACCAAAATGGGGCAGCCAATGGCCAGCTGATCTTGCCAAAAGAAAATGCAGTACAATCATTTTGGTAAATCAGGCTAAAATCATTGAATCCTCTATGAGACAAATGAAAATATTGAATGAATTGAGATTAGACTCTTTAATGCATCATCTGTATTTGCATGAACTTGAAATGAAATTTTACCAACACAAATGTTTTGACTCTAAGCTTTCTCATAATTCAAAATCTTGTTGAGCATTTTGTAGTAATTTCTAATGACTGTGTACTACACTCTTAATTTCTTTTTACCAAAAAGAAGTCATTACATTATTTGTGTATCACTTTGTTTGTCCTATGACCTAATGCTCATTTTCTGAATGTGTGAAATACAGTATGTGTGCTTTTACAGTCACAAGATGACAACAACAAACAGCAACCAAGCACATTCCCTGTGAAGATTTTGCTCTGAACCCAGAGACCTTTTGAATTTGGTGCCTCCATGATATTTCCATCTTGCCACCAACCAACCGAACTATTGTTGGCCTGACAAAACCTCATTTCCCATAAACAAATCCATCTTTTTCAGTCTGTAGAACTTCTTAGCTGGTGATTCATTCGTTAACCTACAATATTTATTCTTTTTTTTTCACTTTTATAAAATTTCAAATGCAAAAAAATGACAAAAAACAAAACCATAAACCCTTTTAGCAAATACAGGAGATTGTAACACCACAGCAAGATGCTAAATATGTAACAGAAAAGATGTGTTAATTGAGATCACAGGAAAAGAATTAAGCAATGAACACCTTCTTACAGTGATTAGCAATCATTAGCAAGAGTGTGTCTAAAAACAGACAGTAAGACAGACAAACAGAAGGACAGATGTAGAAGATATAATAGACATGGCAAAGTTGTACAGATATAGGCACCGTGCGTCATTATGTAGAAATATTTGTCAGAGCTCAACTTTAAGCAAAAGAAAGCCTGCACCCTCAACCCCGGCTGTGACAGCAGTCTTATTTAAATGTCATCTAAATCCTAAAAAACCAGAACAGTTCGATTCAGATTTTTCACATCATTAAGTCATTTATAATTAATGCGCAGCTAATTAAGGCTTTCTCGTAGTTATTAACAGGATGTTTAATTCTAATTACATTAAATTCTCAGCCTTTTAGAAGGTCTAATATCTGATTCATATTGATACCAGATGAATGAATCCTTAAATGAGCCAAGCACATATATAAGTGCATGGAAGTTACAGTGAATTACTGTCTTACCTTGTCATCTTGGTCACTCTCAGTGTCACACTGCAAAAAACAAAGAAAGACAAAGCTGTTAAAGAGAAATACTACAACCTTTACACTCTCTTTAATATACATGCTTAGTTTATTGTCAGTTTCAATGCCTTTGGTACCATGATATATTTTACTTTTGCAAACGGAATATCTTTTCAGATTTTTTATGACAAAATACTTATATTCAGTGCCTAAAGATCATCAGATCACTTCTTTGGCTGACACAGGCCCTGCAATGTGAAACAAAGCAAATTTCTCGGCAGCTTTGCCCTTGTTAACATTGAAACCTGTAAAATGAAGACGGAGCTGCAATCTCAAAACACTAACCGCCACTAGAATTATAATACCATGATGCCTGTTCCTGCTTGAGGCTGGGAAGGAGAAATGACAAGAAGAGGCAGGGAACTTTGCAATGGAGGGGGGGAAAGTGGTTAGATTTCATTTTTTCTTTCCAATTTCAATTTCAAGGTCCACTTAATTCTTTATCAACTAATTAGTGTGATGCTGGGTGACTGGCGGCCCTCAACGTTGTGCATATGGCTGAGGTGCAGAGAAGCACTGGAGTCAGTAATGAAGACGGCACTGGGGGGGAGTATGGGCAGGGGTTGGCACAGTGCATGTGTGTGTAGGAAGGATGAGGTTGGTGGGTGTCGATTAAAGTAGGGAGGGAGAGAAGGAAGGGGGTGAAATGATTGACAGCCCAGAGAGCGACTGCCCTGCCGTTTTTTTCTTTCTCTCCCTTTTTTTTTGCTTCCATCTCTTGTTTTTTGCTGATCTGGGGCCCTGCAGAGCTCAAAGGTAGCTGGCTGAGCTCGTAGTTGGCCTGTTTCTGTGGCTGGACGGTAAAAAGGGGCCTTGCGAGCTCAGCAGGAGCATAGCATCCAATTTACAGGCCTGTCCCACACGGCCCCAGGGGCCGCCCGCGGCACACTGCCATGATGGTCAGCTCCAGCAGCTCATAAATTATGCAGAGGCAATAAACGCACTGGGCAAACACTCCTCAGACATTTCCCTGCTCTCTATTTCTCTCTCGCCCACTTTTTTCACTACCCACAACAATCTACCCCCCATTTTAATTCAGTGTGCAGAGAGCCAGCAGCCGCACAGACCATCCGCTTGAAGAATAAATAGAGGTAATGCAAGACGAGTGCAGATTCTGATTTCATGGTAATGTCTGTAATACATAAACCTGCAGAGTGTGTGCATTGAAACACATATAGTCTTGCCGTGGATCGCTCCCTCTTGCGGCCTCCCACTCAGAACTGACTAATGCAGCAGCAGACAGGATCTGATGAGCGGCATTAGCCAACTGCTTCCATGCGTTCAGGCCTCTCAGAATGTGACAACAGTAATGCGACTGACGCTCATTAGCTGCTTCTCTGCTTGTGCACGTTACAGTCCTAGGAACACACATGCAAGGGGTTCAAATAATGGACATCATTTTTAGTTTTTCCACTGTGTTGTGATCCATTAAAAACACCACTAGCCTTTCTTTCTCATGTTCCTGCTTTTGCTCTCCCTCCTTTCCCTTGTTCCCTGGCTGTGCAGCCAATAGCTTTGATTGCCAAGATAGAAGCCGGCTGCAATGACTTGCCCTTGCTTGTGAAGCAAATGGAACATGCTAATGGAACTCATCGTATTACCCGATGCAAAAGTGCCATAGCTCATTACTTTAGGATAAAAGGATATCATTGTAGACGGCAAGCAGAATTGACTTTCTGTGCTGCGACTTGATGATGATTTAATCAACTGCTCTCTTTCACTTCTCATCTCTGCGCCTGTCGCTTTCGCAGGTGCCACTAAACGAAGCACTCACACGGCTAGTGGGGAAGAGAAAAGAAAAGAAATTGCTGTCATTATTTTTTTCCCAAGGAATAGAGGTATGCAAATTTCCCAGAGAGACAAAGGGTGGAAAAAAGGGAAAACTTAATAAAATGGAAATACCTTTATAATGAGCAAAGTAAAAAATCCTGAGATCAGGCTTGACAGGCAAGGGCAGGCAATTTGATTGTCCTTACAGTGCAGACGCTTAAGCTCCCTCAAACTCCGTGCTCAAGCACAGAGCTAAAGGTAACTCATAATAATCTCTCTAAAAGATAAAAAAAACCCATATCTGGCATACAAACAAGTCAGAGCTGTCACTCACTGATAAGTGATCATGGTGAACTAATGTGCTGCCTCATGCATAAAGCAACCAGATTCACGGCAGAGGAAGCCCTGTATTACCTGGAATTTGTTTCACTCCTTGCACTTCTGTTTCCTGATTCTTACATTAGCAACAGAGATGGAAAGCTACAAAGTCTCAGCTTTACACTTGGTAGTTGGAAATGACTATGAATGTCTGATAGATCTCGTCTTTAATAACTGAGGTATGATCCTCTTATAGAAGATAAGCATGTGCTCTGAATTTAGAGATTGCACCTGACAGGTGAATATAAATAAATCTGAAAATCTGTGGTTACCCATTATGTCAAAAATCGCTTTATACCAATTCTGGGAGGGCATCTCTAATGAAAAGACATGTCAGAGGTTAAAAATGACTGACAGAAATGAATATATTACACCAAATAAAGAAAAACACACAACAATGGTGCTTTTGAGATCAGTTGAGCTACACTCTGACAGGCTGGGGAAGGAAAAAGGTCTTATTCAAAGCAACAGTCATGTACAATAAGGAAACCATTAGCCCTGGGAGGGGGGCTGACAAAGAAAAATGATACTCTACACAGACCCACTGCTATTTACACAGGACTGGCATTATACTGTACAGCTAAACTCTAGTGTTAAGTTTAAGTAACACAGGAATGTCAAACATTAGCTTCAGCTTTAAGAGCTGTTGATGTTGGCCCGTATCCGGAGCACTTCTGATTGCCCCTCTGCTCTCAACCGGGCCTCTCGTTTGGCTAAGTGCTCTTACAAATTTCCCTACACTCTGTCCAAGCATTGAGCCTTTTGTTTATATTGGTTTGAAATAAGGAGTAAATTATTCTTGTCCTAAATCCTCTCCAGCTGAGAGTAATACTGGCCCAATACAAGGAGAACATAAGAGCCACGGACTGAATGCTAAATGATGCAGCAATGCTATCGTCCGTAGCAGCAGGGCTCAAAGTCTCCTGCCAGAGCTACCCGCAGAGAAATGTCTGCACTAAAGAGGTAACCACATCATACAAGGATGCGTGCAAAGCAAGTATGCCATGTTCTCTTTTTCCAATATAACCTTCTGGAAATCCACTGCTCCACAAATGCTAACAGATGTTAAGTCAATCAAGAAAAAAATGACATGCATAAACGATATTTCAAAAGGCAAACAGAACGGTTTAACAGGCTTATTACAATTTTGGATTTGGCAATGTTACAAGTAGTCTTTATTCTAATATCCTGTAAAATGGCATTTTCTTAAGTCTGGATCTGTGATGGATGCACATTCGCCCCCATCATTGACATTAGCCTCAGGTTATGCTAGTTGCTATCCATGACCTTAGAATTAATTTTGGCTGATATGAGCTTCATTAAAGTGCCCCATTGCACAGAGGATGCTGTCTGTTTATCAGTCTGAGGCAGGTTGTCTTGCGGGATGGCTGAAGGGGTTAAAGCCTAGGGAAGGAGCCAACCTGCCTGCATGCCTGGGAGCTGGAAAGACAGCATGAAGGATGGCAGCCATTGCCAGGGTCAGCTCTGACAGTGCCAATTTGATGTGCTGTCGTCAAGGGCTCCTTGTCCCCTCCTCCTAACAGCTCCTTCCTGATATAGCTGCGCGTCCTGATGGTTTTCTGATGCAAACAGTCACATGGCAAAATGGTTTTCTCCCCTTTCGCTGCATCCTTCTCCATCTGCTGCTGGGGCCTGGGTGCCGCCGACCGCCTGCCTGTCACAGCGTGCGTGGAAATTAGCTGGGGAGGAGGTGCTCGCTTGTGCTAATTACATTTTAATCATTGGAAATGTGTTGGCAAATCAAGCCTTGATTGCCATCTTGGAGCCCAGTGCTCCTCTCTGCAGGTTGGGGATGGGGATGGGGAGGGTGTGTGAGTGTGTGTGTGTGTGTGTGTGTGTGTGTGCGTGGGGGAGGGGGGTGTTTTGGAGCTACAATGTGGCTGAGCCCAGACTCGACAAGCTGGACGCCTCGCTCTCCACCACAGCTTGATATGGCGGCATGCCTGGCCTACCGCTGGGCGAGGGCTGCGCCACATTATTCATGGGGAATAGAGGAAGACCAGGATGGCAAAATGGGAATCTGTGCCATGCTTAATCTCAAATCCCCCACTCACACCTCCCGTATCCCTCTCTCTTTCACACCCACACATTACACAGTCTGCCAGTTCCGCCACTGTGAATTGAGGAACAACAAATAGAGCCGGGCAGGAGGAGACTGATGAGCTCAGGGTTTGCTACACAGCACCTGCTTTGGCACACAAAGCTCGAGCAGCAGGCCCCGTCACAATACGCTCACAAATTAGTTTCTTATAACACAGGGCTGAAAAAAAAAAAGAAACTGACTTGGGTATATCAGATGTTGACTTTTTCAAAAAGAGTGGTAATAATCTTAAGGTTGGCAACATGATTATGGTCAATGCGTCGTGTTGCCTGGAGATACAGATGCGATCCAATTCAATGAAGTCGATTAACACCAACAGGACTGCTATGTTCAAATCAATGACCTCATGCAGCTCTGTCACTGGCTGTGACTTATGATACTAATGATTATCTCCTATGGACAGATCTTCTTTTCAAAAGCACTCTTTGTCTTACCTACTACTACACAACTGACTGATTCAAAAAACCTTAAAAAATGGTGCCAAACACACACATGCCAAAATATACACCGCGTTCAAGGGACTTTACAGCGGACTGAATCTCAAATAAACTCTGGGATAACTTTACATGTTTAAAAAATGGCAGCAGGCACACATTTTATAAAAAGGTACCCATGAAAGACAGTTCAGTAAATACACCTAAAAGTTCGGCGAGGGGAAGGAAATTCAACATGACACGCCTGACTGGGATAGATCATTAAAATAAGCAGGGTTCTGTGGCGATGACATTGTACAAATACTGTATTTTCCACAGTATCTGCTGGATGTCGATCTGTCATATAAAAGTACAGATGGAAAGAGAACACCAAAAAAAAAAAAAATCAGGAGAGAAAGAAAACAGCACAGTTTGAGTGTTTGAGACAGTCCATATAGTCACATAAGGCAAACGCCTCTTTCAGCTGCCAAGAATGTTTCGTCAGGGAGGACCAGACTACTGTCTGGACTAATATAACCCAGTCTGATCCACATGTGCAGCACTGGGCCAAGGCAGGCCAACATCTGAATGCAATTTCCCTTCAAATGTAAAACTTAATCCAGAAGATATTCCATTTGACCACAAACCCTGGATTCCATTCACTGGGACAGTCGCACTTCAGGATAGATGAGGGGGGAAAAAAAATTAAGTCTTCCATAAAATAATAAAACCTTTACAGCCTGTGACCCTCTGGCTGTAATATGTAGGGCATTCACAACGACTCCAATAAAGCAGTCATAGAATACTACCAAAAGTAGTTGACTAATCAATTAGTTGTAGGAAATATAAAATTTTCTCCTGATAATCAATTCTTGTCAAATGGGCCTCAAATACAACCAGTGAAGGGTTAAGTAATAATAAGCAAGGAAAGCAAGAAAAGAGTGTTTTGTTTTTGATCACAAGAGTAAGAACTATTCAAATAACTAGTAACATGAATGAATAAATATTAACAACATAATCAAAATTACTCCTTTATTTTTTCACTCTTTAAATCTTTAATTTAAACAGTGTGATGCTTCAATGTCTGATAACATGGCTTGTTTTCACTATGACATGTTTTCACATATTTTAAAGAGGAATGGAAGTTTGTGTTATTACACAAGGTAAATAATAATGTTGCCATAGATATTACATAAATATTTTACTAAGTTGTCTTGTGAAAAGTACATTATCTGTACTGCTTACTCACTTCAGCTGAATATTTGGCCAAACCTGAGCCTAAACTTACTAAGCGATCATTTGAGAGAATTTTCTAAAACTGTACACATACACATTCAGACATTTTTAGGTGCCTGGGATGAAAAGATATGTTCAGAAGTCATATGAGTGGTTTATGTGTGTGTCTGTTGCTCTCCGTTTGAGTGTGGAGGAGGCAGGACATTTAACTCGGAAATGTGGCAGCCTACTACTGATGTGATGTTTGGCAGAAACAGATGTTGCCGCAGGGTACACCTCTCTGTTGATCAGTTCCATCCACCCACCCAATACTCACACACACACACACACACACAGCCTGACAAGGACCAGGGTAGGAAGGAAGGAACAGAGAGGTGCAGCACTTTGCTTTTTTTTTAAAAAAAAACATTTGTTACACAAGTACCAAGTTCAGAATCTCTCCTTCTGGATCATCACAACGTGTTTCTCCCGGCTACAGGCGCCTGGGGGTGGGAAGCATTTACTGGTTATCTGATAGAAATAAAAAAACATAAGACAGCGCAGCAGTGTGGGCACATACACAAACACCCACCATCACACACCTTGTCTCACCCCAACTCTGTACTCTGTTTTCTTAAGGAAACCGGGGACTGAGGCACAGGGTGGATGCTGCACCAGTCAAAATTTAATGGGAGGATTTTTTTATTTAATTACATAAAGCAAACTGCATTGTTTATAGCATTGTGCTGACTCCTCTGAGATGAGTCCATTCGGTGTGTATTTATGTAGTCTACATGCTAGACATTAACAATGATGAGATTCAGCATCTTCATTCCAGCAATCTGACCACACACATAAACAACCAATTAAAAACTATTTTTGGAATGCTGCAAAAGAAGCACGACACTATATGTTTTTTTTCTCAACAAAAAGAAGTTGGCAAGTGCAAACGGGGGAGTTTTGAGTATATGATGAAATTTACCAGGCATATTTGCCCCGTTCTCACCCCTGAGATCACCAGTAAAATTTATGATTGGCTATTAAACCTTGTTATGTTTTGGTATCGACTGAAATGTGTCTGTACTATCTAATTTAGAAAACTGTCAAATACTTCATGCTGGCACAAAATTATTACTTAGATACATGGTCGTGTTTATTAATCTTTTAATTAGTCTAGAGTAACAATCACAATTTTAACTATTCTTTGAGGGTTTAGAGAAAAAAACAGTTTATACTTGTCAAAGTAGGATTTACCAAAAAAACATTGCTTTAATTACCAGTGAAACTGTCAAATTTTTGTATCATATTTCATCAGCACTTAAATAAAACACACCAGTCCCTTGTGAAATGTAATATTACTCACAATGGAGCAATTCTTATACAGACATTAATCTCTGTCTGCAACCTCTAGTATTACTTGTAATATTTATGGCTTGCATGTACACGGATGTATGCTTAACAACAGGCTGCAACCCACTGTTGTCAAGAGATATAAACCTCATCTGCTCACCTCACCTCCCACTGCCAGCCCTCCCTCCCTCCCTCCACACTGACTCATAGCTGAGGGGGGAGAAAAACATCAGGATTAGGTTCTGTGCCTCTAATCACTTAACTCCTCACACCTGATGGCACACTATTAACTTTGACTGTCTCCAGTGACCCCGTGGGTCGTTGCCCATCACATCAAGTTTTTATTAGGGAATTTTCCTCATCATTAGCCATGGCCTGGAAACGAGCCATTAATATTCATACTGGCAAACCAAAATGAGGTCCCACTGATTTTCCATCATCCAGGCTATCTGCGCAGCTGCCGCTGTTAACAATCACCCTAGTGCTGCACATTCACCACATATCATTATAGTGCTCCATAAAGCTCTTTCTCTGGGTCTGCCATGATGGGAAGGAGAGCAAGGTGGAGGAGGAAGAGGAGAAGGCTGCGAGGCTTGCAGCCAGCTGAAGCCCGTCTGAGAGAAAATGCCCGGCTCTGCCAACAATCTGCCTGGAAGTCTCATGCATAAAGACCAGCGCTGTCAATGCTAACAACCCCTGCAGACTCTGCCAGGGACACAGCTGAGATACACAGAGTTCCCACTCATCAGAGCACATGTTGTTTATCAGTCTGTAATGGCAGCTATGAATTGCTTTAAAAAAAGTTTGGTATCTTCGCAAAATATCTGAAGATGGCAGTCTCACTTAGTCGAGAATGCTCTGTTGTTTTTCAATAAATCTCCTCCACAGCAGACCGTGATTTACCACTGCTTAATATTTGGAGGGATTTTGCAGGAGCCAAGTCTGATACATCTCGAAAATAAAAGAGATTTATCTCTGCATATATCAGAACGCCTCGTATGCTGCATTTCAAAATGGTTGCCCACGTTTCCACATATTGCAGCTCATCGTCAAAACGTTTAACGCTGTCCGTGCCTCTGCCTTCTTCTCTGTTACCAGAGGAGGGCATCTCACGTCTCTGGTGCCAGCAAGAGCAGGTGCTCAGGCTCCACATGGTGTAAACACAGGCCTGATAAGGTGCTTCAGAGCAACAAGGTCCCAGGCATCTCCTGCTGATAAGACTCCTCTCTCTTCCCCACTCATCAAAGCTGAGACTAGCCAGCCCCGATGCAGGGGAGGGCCTGCTCTGTGTCACGGGTGGGGGCAGCAATTAAGTGGCAATACCCTGAAAGGCCGAGATAAACTTCCCTTTTATGCTCAAACAGAATGTTACAGCCCACAGATGCGGGGTCGATTCCTCAGCGCTCCTGACTGAATTAAACATGAGAATTTTATCTGTAAATCAGTTATGTGAGATAATATGTGACAGGCGACACCCTACAGTCAAGTTTTAGATTTTTGATAACGTGTGTTCTGAGGTTATTTAGTTTGCATATTATGTACTCGGTAAATGCCAGATGTTATTAGTAGGGGACTGTGTAGTCATCTGGGTTTGAATATGGTGTCTTGTTTTATAAGCAGATTGCACAGTCGACAACTTTCAGCAGAATGAGGACATGAGGTGAGACACCAAAACAGATGCAGCCGCTTCGGCACCGTCTTCCAAATAATTAGAGCTGCAGTGACAAAAACACTTTGTCATTCTCCCACCATGATTTGCTAGCTGTCGCGGTGTACATCTGAGTTGCCTCATTATACAGAAAGTACTCAAATAAAAGCCGACACTGCACACTCCTGTCAAGATTCTGTCTGCCACACATGCAAACAAGCGAAGATGAATAAACATTAGTTGTTGTTGAGGGCTGGTCTTTGAGCCTCAAGGCTCACAAAGATCCGCTTTGTACAAAATAAAAATATTTAATTTGAAAGACTGATGCCAGGCAAAATGAAATTAAAAGGAACCCGTGCTAACTGCTAAAACAAATTACTCGCAGCGCGCTAAATTACATTTGCTCCTCCATCAGCGAGATCAAACGAGCCTAGTTTGACTCTCCTGCGCTAATGATTTCCTGCGCTCACCTCCTTTTTCATCCCAGGGGTGTTAATAAACACTCAGTCTGTTTTTTTTTTGTTTGTTTGTTTGGTTTATTTATACATTTCCCAGCTCTATGTCTCATCTCGATCCCTCCCTCCCTCTCTTACTTTGCCCACGCTGGTGGCAGGCTGGGTGAATTAGAGGGATCTAATGTAATCCCAGGGAAAGCAGGCTTCTGAAAAAACGTGCTCAATTAAAGCAGGATGAGCCCAGTGGGAGTGTCCCTGGTGGAGCGTGGGGTGACTGACGCAGCCCTTTGGTTGGGATTAATTAGCATGCTAAGTGGTAGAGCACGATAGCAGGCTGAAAGCCGCAGACCAGACATCTGACATCCACTACCTCCCACAATACAGCAGTGCATTCACAGTTCCAACTAGTGCAGCCCCCTGCTGTCCTTCAAAGTGAGATTTAACCCTCTGACAAACATACAGGTATGGACTGCAGCCAGAGATGAGGTTGCTGAGGCTGTCTGGGAAAAAGAACCCAGCTCTTCATGTCATAAAATGTCAACTTTAAAAAAACTTGTTCGTGTTTTTTTAGGCTCCTCAGTTGTCCTTTTTCCACATAATCGCAGGTTTTAGATGTTGCTTTTCAGTAGTAAACAGCCTGTCAACAGTCTGGATCACACCACACTGTCACAGGATGACAGATAGAATTGTAGTTAAACTAAGGCTCAACAGAGTGTGGATAGCAGCTGGATAGCTGGGCTGGCCAAGGATTAATGCAATAAAAAGATTGTAGTGTCGTGGGTTTCAACTTGTGATGGCTTGTTTTGCTCTTGAAAGCATTAGATGCGAACATTAAGTCTGTGAGTGGTGATGTGGAACTTTGATTTTGGAGCCGCGCTCGAACTAAGGTTCCAAGCTTTTGTCAAACTGTAATGTTTTGCAGTGTTTCATGTGTTTTCTGTTTGATTGCTGTGCAGCAGAATACCGCAGAGCTCTGGCCCCAGGGCTCTGCGCTCAAATTGACTGACCCAGCAGGAGGGCGGACCTCAGAATGAAAGACTACCCGTGGATAAAAATGTACGCCCAGCATTCTGGGACAACCAGTACAATCTGAACACAACAAAATGCCAACATCTGCATTATATTCACATCCTCAAATTAGTCAAAGGTTTTTCTACTCTTCAGTGAAAACGATTTTTTTAACTTGTGTTGCTCTGCCAGCTCTCCCAAACAGAATTCTTCACTACGGTTCTCAACTTTTTAAAAATTCGGCTGTGTAGCTGAGATTTTAAGATCAGCTCCTCAAGCATGATACTTCATGGATTATCTTTTAAGGTGCTTTGAAGCTTGACAAAATCAGTTTAAGACACAAGAAAAGACTAAATCCACCTAAAATTGAACAGTTTTACTGGGGGGCTGGTGACTTGTCAGCGAGCAAGGGTCAGCTGTCATGTGGTGCGCCGGTGTTTTTCTAGGCCACTGGTTACTTGCTACCCTTGTGTGTTATTCCAGTGTCTCTGAATAAGCCATCGTGCTCCAATAAAAACTGACCTACCCTCGGCTCCACTCAAGAGCTTTTAAGCCAACTCAGCACACAATATCCCACATAGTTTATGACAACCTCTCTCTAGGCTTTCTTACAGCCCAAAGACACGGGGAAGGAGAGAGGGAGGGAGAGAAGGAGAGAAAATCACTGGAGTGTTTTGTCAGCCGTAATTACTCTCCAATTATATGGTCAAAATATGGCATTACAGGGCACTTTGTTGTCCAGGCAGCCTGGCTTTGATCAAGTTGTGGTAGAATGTGTTTCACATTAGAGGCCCCACTATGATGTATGCTTCCTGTCACGACAAGGATAACAGTGAGGTCAGCAGAGCAAGGCCCCCCCAACTGGGAGCAATAGCCTTCCCATGTCCATCCCTGAAGGGAGTAAAAGGATAGTGAGGAAGAAACAAGGTAGAGTAAGAGCAGAACAGGAAAGTGATTCAGAGAGGGAGAGATGGATGACTCATACACAGTGAAAATTGGATATTCTCCTGACAAAAGTAGCAGTAATACAAATTCTAGGAGTTCTTTTGTAGTCTGTTTAAATTTTGCTTTTTACAGTATTTCCAAACTATCACCCACTTGTTGGTCCTCTGCTTGTTCTTCTTGGCAAAGAATTAGGCAGATTTTTGATGATGGTGAATGTGAATACTTATAGCTATCAAATATGTTCAAGGCCCTTCTAAACAGTATTAAAAAATAAAATCTATATTATTTAATTGTTCGGTTATTATTATTGAAGTCTTGATCTCCTCCAATACTGGCACACTGTAACTTTTTTACTTTTACCAACTGTTGCTGTCCTCTGCCTTGCATTAAATCCTCTGCATTCATTAAATCACAGCAGCTCTGCAGCCACACTAGTGGTCACAATCTCCTCAGGGTACATAAAGTATATTTTCAGAACAGTTTGAGTGCAGGATATGTTAAACATGATATTATATCTGTGGGCAATGTCATGGTTGAAGAGAACCCTGCGGTTTGCTTCAGTGGTGTGAAGTTGATGGACCATTCATCACTTTAACACACAGCCAAGGTAAGAGACTACTGCCCTGGAGCACTACAGCTGGCATAATATATTAACACTTCAAGGAAAATTACAATGACTTTGAATGCACTCGTTTCCACCCAACACATTCTCTCCTGGGTTGACAGTGCTCTGAAACAACCCACTTATCAAAGACACCCATGTGGGTAAAGAAAAACATTTCACCACACCGTTTCTGAGCTGAGCTGAGCTGAGCTTGCCAGACTTCTGCTGGTCATCTGCTGAGGGCCAGTGAGAGCTCCTCCTGGGGGATATCAGTGGCATCCTAGGCCAGGCATGGCATGTGCTCTCTCCAGGACCACCCCCCAGGCCCTGCTGCATGCTGGCCTACGCTGCGGACACCACCATCTGTGCTGCCTCCCGTTGGTAAGTTGGCAAACGAGGCTGCACAAGCAGCCCTCCCCTGATTTGGGCGTTCAGCCCGGGGGTTGGAGAAGGAGGAGGGTGGCTGTGGTGTAGTGAGGGATGCTCCCTGGTGTTTCAGAGAGCCACTCCATAACACTTTCCTCATGAACGCTCCTCCTGAGGGCTGCTGGAACGTCTCGGAGCCATCTGGGGAGAAGTGGAGCGTGGCAGGGAGCAGCTGGACGCTTACAGCTGCTATTTAAGCCCTGGTAGCAGAGCTCCATATCAGTCAGTCAGCAGGAAATGCAGGAAACACAGCAGAGCAGAACGTGGCTGAAGAGAGCTCACAAGACAGAGCTTCTGCTCCACACTTCCTGACGTGAGCCTGCCTGTCCTTTACTTACCAAAAAGTTTGTGTGTGTGTGAGGGGAAGCAGCAAAAATTTCTGAGATCCAAATCTTGTTGCTGAATATTTTTTCCATTTACAGAACTTGAAAGAATAAAATTGGATAGGTTTAGATGAGGGTTACGTGTGATGGATAAAATTCTGAATCTTTGATATCTAAAAGTTACCCTCAGGACTTGTTTCAGAGTATATTCTATGATTAATATTTTGGTTTAACATGTTTTTTTTACATTAAAAACCCTAACTAATATTTTAGTAGACAAACATATGACAACCACCCTCTGAGTGGAGAGGATGTTTGAGGGAATTTGGACATATGACCTCCTGTTACAAGGAGAATACAAAGAGAAAGCAAGGAGAATGGCCTGTTGTCATAAATTAAAAATGTGAAGTGTAGTTTGTGGAGCAGTACATCAGATATTATCACAGGACAAAATGTAGACAAGGCCCAGTCAGATAAAATCAGGTAGGTGGGTCGAGTTACACTATGTGAATCTGTGAAGGCTTACAGCAGCACTTAACTGCAAATAAACATTCTTAGGTAGTTTAATGAAAGCAAGTACAAAAGTATTCAAATTCAGTATGCTCTCCAATAATACACTTATATCTAGAGTAAGCCAATACTCTTATTTTTGGAACTGCAAGCACTGTAAGCGTGCTATTTTAGTCCTCTTATGTATAAAATCAAAATAGCTTTCATAAAAAATGTCTAGATAACAATCATTTAAAGCTTCATAAAATACTAACAGCTCATTCAGACTTGTTTCAGTATTCTCATTTTTGCATGCCTCTGAAAAAAAAAGAGAGAATTTTAAAAAATGCACTGGGCAAAGTTGTGTGCTGACACAAAACATTTTTGCACTAAGACAATCTGAAGCTCAATACAAAGCAAAAGTATTATTTGGAAAAGAATCATATTTCAATGCCTGTAGTTGTGGCTGCAGTTGTCACTAGTTTAAAATGTGCTGGATCGCATCTAGAAAAAATTGCAGGCAAAACACAGATGAGTGAAAGTAGACAAGCCCTGAGTCACAGAGACACAGGTGAGAAAAAAAGGAGCACTAACAACAACAGCAGAAAGATATAGACTCTCTGTAAATGTCGATTGGCCACCAGAGACTGTATGGGAGGTTTTCTCACAAAGCCATACAAGTCTTGATTCTTGATGTGTAGATCCCAGGAGCTGTAATCCCTGCCCCAACCCCCCACCATGTGAAGCAACAGGGAAAAAACTGCTTGTCAGGAGAGCATTAATTAACGTGTTAAAGGTAAAAGAAGTATTGACTTCCTCTCTTCTGCAACCTCCCCAACCACTAGCAGCCAGCAAGCCCCGCTGCCCCCCAAGGTAAAGTCTTCTACTAGCTCAGGCCCGGAGCTAACTTGAAAAAAAAAGCCCCACCAAGACCAATTAAGGCCTTCACTAGAAGACTGAAAGGAAGACAAATGGAGGCAGAAGGCCCGATTACAAGAAACCTTTGTACAGATGTAAAGCAATTAGAGCGGTCTCAGGGGCCAGACAGTGCGGTACCTGTGAGTCATGGATCCTACAGCCAGTCGAAAGTTGGAACAATCCCTCTTTTCTGTTTAGGGCCGCAGTCAGCCTGTGTATTAGTGTCATATATCAGCCGATAGGCCTGGTATTGGTTTCTCTAGTGCATGGAAGAGGCAGTAGTCTGCCAAAGAGGACCACTCCACCCTCCATTATCCGTCTGTTGGGAGAACAGGGGCTCTATTATCCATTCAGGCGGGGCCTTTTCGATAAAACAAGGGCAGATAGGAAGTGTGGAAGCTCTCAGGTGTCTCCTTCCACCAGGGAAGTTTGTCAGAGAGGTCATTCTGATAAAAGCTGGGGTAATTATACTGCACAGCACCACCGATTACCAGTCAGAGCACATTTAACCAAGATGGCACTGTGACCTCTACATCACAATGGAGTGGCAGCAAATCCACACTGAGCTAAAAGTCTAACCGGAATTTTCTAACTGATTAGAGCAAGGTGTTAAATTGTATGGTTATACAAACCTCATGACTATTATCATTTAATTTTATTATTTTGTTTTGTAACAGGTCTCATTTTTTAACAAATGCAACACTCAGTCTTCCTCTATTTCCCATGCACTGTGATTATTGCAGTGTGTCTCTACTCGTCAGCATCTGTCACTGATAATCACAACAAAGAACAGGGTTAGAACATGCAGGTAAAAAAAAAAATTGATTGCCTAATGGAAATTTATGTTCAGTGGTCCGATCTACAATTAACTAAAGCAAAAACCCGCCTCATGACCTGAGATTATGAAATAATTTTGACAAATGGAGGCCTGGTCTATAATGACCTTTTTCCCTTCCTCTGAGACACGGCTAGCTGCAGCCCTCATTATTTATGGGTGCCTTTAAAAAGCAGGTATAGGAGAATGAATGTGTGGCTGTCAGTGTGTGTAATGGGGCTAATAATGGTGTCCTGTGCACTGCATAATGAACCCCACCCCCATAGAAAAGCTATCTCGTCTTCTCTGCCGCTCTGACGAGCAGAACACTCTTCCTGCCTTAAAACCCTCAGTCTGCAAGTGGCAGTGTGGCCCACATAAACTTAAGAGGCAGAGTCAAAGCTGGTAAAGACGTCTTTAGGGAATAAGTACTGCAGCTGTTTCAGCTATTTGTCTGCACCCTCATTTACAGATACTTAACACTTACCATCAAACTAAAACAAATAGATTTCCTGTCTATACATGTTAATTCTAATAGTGATTTAAAGGGGTTCAAGAGAGACTGCTTTGTTTAATTTAACTGCAGTATAATGTAATTTTAACCACATAAAAACAGCTCTGGGAAAACCTGGCTGTCATAAAGTGCAAATCCCATAAATGCGACTATGTACTTCGTAATAAAATATATGTGTGATTGCTTGAAATTGCCAGAGAAGTAAACCTAGACTGCAGTGCCTAGCTTGATTTGGGGGCTGAAGAAAACCATTTGACTCCACAGTTCAAGCTTGATGGAGTCCCTGGATGCTGCTGGTTAAAGACTTAAGCAGATGGTCAAATACTTGGCGTAAGAAAAGAGCTGCTCTGAATATTTTTTGGCAAATCTACAGGCATATGGCAAAAGTTCATGCCAAACACTCCATTTCACAAAAAAGCTCCAGCCTGCGGCAAAGCAAAAGCATATTCTGAAAGATGTAATAAGAGACAGAGAAATAAGAGAATGACAAAGATGTTGAAATGATAGAAATATGATACTTTTTGGTCTTAACACATTTTATTTACTGTGGACGCATCCAGATCTTCTCGGTCTAAAATAATCACTGTCATAATATGATTGAGTGGAGGAGATAAACAGAGTTCTGCTTTAAATCTGGGTAGAATCTACAGTTCAGAGGGGCCGAGTGAGGGAGAACGTGCCTTCGGCACTCTGGGAAAATCAGACTTTACTATCCAGGATTGGCCCGTACTCACATCCTTTAATCTGCGGCCAAAAGATTAGGTGGATATTTTATGTGAGTGGATACACATTTAAGATCTGAGGAGATCACTTGTGGGATTTGGTATCAATAAAGACACAGATAACAGAAGACTAAAATTCACAAGGAAGAAAATCAAATAAAAAGCTCATTTCCTGTGTAACCCCACCCTGTGTAACAGTAAGGCATCAACTTTATGGATTCCTGGACTCTGTTGTCTCAGAGTTTGTTTAAATAAGAAAGCCACGTGCAATTTTACAACAAAGACACATTGAGGAAAAATGGAAGAGCTGAAAGCTTGGAGCTTCGTAACCACTGGAAGACAAAGGATGATTGGCAGCAGACACAACATAACCGGAGGAATATCTCTCTCAAGGGCTTGAGCGAGAGTATCAATCATTCTGCTACAGAAGGTACTTCCAACAATGCGATCCTCAATAACTTGCCTTTGTTCTAGTTGTGGTCCTGCTGTACTGTTACACAACACACATTTGTTTTGATCATGGACACAGCTTCAAACATCACTGCACTGTCAACACAATATCCACTTCTTCTTCTCTTATACATGTGAGGCCCTGGAAACGTTACTGCCAAAATATGAGCTTTATCAAAAATAGACCGACATTCATGCTGTTGCAAACACACACTTTGAATTAAGGTTGAATTATTGTTGTAAAATGGGTTAAGAATACTATGATAACAACAAGCTATTTTTTTCAACATATTTTCATCTCTACTTTTCAAGTATCGCAGCTTTTGTCTGCTCATCAGTGTCTCATTCAAACATACAAGGTGCATCCAATGTCTCTGTGTCCAACATAAAAAAGCCATTCTGCCATGTGTTTCTAGACATGTGGTTTACACTCTTCCTAGTTGATGTTGTGAAACAGTCATAGTTGGTTAAATTAAGGCAACAAAAGTACTTGCTTAGGTTTAGAAAAAAAAAAAATACTGGGTTAGGTTCAGGAAAACATCTACACGTCTCATATTCTGGCCCCCTGTGCCACAGTCATGTGGAGCCAATCAGTTCACTCTGACTGCCATCCCTCTTGGCACTTTATCACTGGTTCCACTATGCAGGGAGGAGCATGATATTGATGCAGATGTGTTCAGATTTAGGATTACTAATAGACCGGTTCATATAATACAGATGCTAAAAAGGAACCTTCTGCATCTGCATGAGTCGCCAAAGGATAAAGCGTCAGTTTACGACGTGCTGGAAATGAGGCCGGACTGGATTTTTGTCTGCTTCTTTAAGGTGTGACTCATGCTTTTAATGCGAGAGGAAATCATTTCCTATACGGTGATGTGCAATTATATCTAAATATACAGTGCTGCACTTAGAAACATACAAAATCATCTTTAAAAGATAAAAGCTGACAAATGCTGCCTCTTTTATTGGAACAAAGCTTATAAAACAGGAACAGCACCTGAAGAAAAATGTCTATGAACCTGACATGAAAGTGAGGCCAAGGACGCTGTATCCCAAGCGTTAGATTGCTTTCACATCAGATGATTAGCCTCATCCATGCTAATTACAGTGAATGGAAACTAATTAAGAGGAACTACGTGTCAGCTAATGAGGATTTGAGGCTGTGTCCATCTTATAACATCATTTGCACTGCACTACCCGCCGGCTACTTCCACAGTCCTTTAAAACATCTTTTCTAACTCAGAGAACCACAAATGCCTTTCATATTCATTCCAACCAGATGAGACTATCATTTGGGTGCCAGTCACAAACTAGTAGTAAAAAGATGAGCAATTAAAACCTAACAAAAGTTAGAGGAATTGGAAAGACGTCTATTACAACAACTTCCCTCAGAAAAGTCGTCCTTTAAGTAAAAAACAGCATTGAATCCAAGCACAATGTTTGGGTACAGATAGTTAAGTTCTGCAAAATATCCCTTCAGTTCTCCCATTTTCCTCTGAGGTATGCCCTAATGATGTGCATACTGCTGGTGTGAAGTTAATAAGCAGCTAGAGCAGCTAAAGCAGGACAGGGAAACTCGCAAAAGCATGCCAATTACCTCAGCAGCAGGTCTTCCTGCTGGGTCTCTCTCCACCTGCCTTCACCTGACAATGCCTGAAGGTGGAGGAGGGAGGTCGTCCAGGGCAGGACCCCTGATTTTAGACTGCTGAGCTCTTCCATCTGGCTCCATCTGCCTTGATTGGGGTTTTTCTTATCACGGCATACAGGACTGTGATTAGGCCAAGAAGACATGGCTAATGCTAGCTGCTCAGCAAAGCCAGGGACCCCTCCTACACTGACCTGCCTGACACAGCAATGATCCTGAACTGAGATGTTTTTTTAATAACTGTACTGAAAAACTACAAAGACTTAGGATGAACATCAGCTTGTCCCAGTGACAGCTACTATGGCCTCAGTGTTTAGCAGTAATGACTGAATAAACCACACGCAAGCCTTGAAAATATGGTGCTGCCATGTCGGGTGTTATAAAGCCAGCTTATTAGCGATGCTAATATAAAGCTACTGCTTGACAAATTCCCTCTTCTAGATTAATCCCTATCTAATACCATTAATCTGAAAGCAAGCATGCTGTTCCTCTTCAGCCAGAGCCGGTCCTCGCTGTTCTCTTTACAGAAGCAGTTGCTTAGCCAGCTGCAGGTTTAATTCCCAGGTATTTACCGCCTCATCTCAGCTCTCTCTGTTTGGGTGGCAAACACACCTCAGCAAATTCACTTTGCATTCTGAATAAATGAAAAGGGATGGTTGATGTCATCGGGAGTCAAGCGGCAGTGAGCTATGAATGCAGTGCACTACGCCACAGAAGCTTGTTTGAACACACATACTGTACATACAAACTCGCACAACCACACACGTACCTAAGCTCTGCCTGGCTTCACAATAGAGCTCAGGCTTATAATTAGCCACACGAGCTGCAATCAGAGCCCAATGACAATACTTCTCGGATGGCTTGTTTTCCTAACCTCTGCAAGACCTCAGGCAGAGGTCCACTTATCCCGTCAGAACCAGCCCACCGCTGAAATCAAAACACTGAAATCACTCCATTCCACTGCAGCGCCACTGATTAAATGTGCAGAGTGTAGAGTGCAATTTGCTAAATTACAAGTATTTTGCACATGTAAATATAGTTTAATTACAGCAATTAAAGAAGATTATGGGAGATTGGCAGATGGGGAATGTAATGTTGTTTTAATTAGAGTTTGAATGCACTGTAACACAAACAGAATGTTAACCCCCTCAGAACAGAATGGGCTGTTAGGCCCTGACAAATTGTATCCTGATGCAGCTTTCTAAAAGCTTATAATCACCTGCAGCTACAATGTGTGCGTAACAGAAAGAAAGAGAGGCTGGGAATAACAAAGACAGAGAAAATAATGGCTGGGAGATGGAAAAAGTGACATAAAAGAGCAGGATGCAGAGACAATGAAAAACAGATGGAGCGTTTTTCTTGACCATGCTGTTCTAGGAGTAGCAAGTTGAATTAGGATGACAAGTAAAAATATTTTGACAACAGTTAATATGGCATTAGAGACAATTAAATCTGATTTAGACTCTGAGATCAATCACAGCAAATTAGAAACAGCTCATGTGCTTGGATACGAAGAACTTTGGAAATAAAGACTAACAAAGGTCTTGGAGAGACATCAAAGCTTAGCCAAGAAGAAGAATGAGCTAAGCTGACAGGGAGTTTAAAAAAAATCCTGACCACAAATAAAAGGATACAAGGATCAAAAGGCTTTGCTGAAATTACCATAGATTACATAGGTGGGCCAAAGTAAGTCGTTTTAAAGTAAACACCTGCACATCTAGCAATTACAATAAGAACCATGTGAACCTACAGAGAGAAAACATATGCTTTGCTTAATCACCACACGCATCAGGTGACTGTGGTGGATGTTTGTGTATCTCACTCTGAGGGATTTTGGGGTCATGTACCCTGGATCGAGAAAATCCCCTCCCAGGATCTATATAGCTGTGTAGCAACATTTAATACATTCCAGTCGATAGCCTATTAGAAATTCTAATTGAAAGTTCAATGCCCTTACTTTGGGGCTTGCAATAAAGATTGCCTTTGGAAAGCCATTTAAAGGCTTAATCTCTTTATCATGCAGTATTTGGAAGCCTAACTTTGTTCTTGTTAGGCAGATCAATTGCATTAATTTACAAAACGGGGGAAAATGTCACCCTTCATCCTTTAAATCTCAGCTGGGTGAGGGAGGCGCATAACAGAGATGCACCGCTGCTTTCCCCCTATATCAATAGAAGTAGGTGTCATAGGAGACATGACCTACAAATTTTAATTACCACATAAAATATTCAGACTCTGAGATGAACCGCGACAACCAGAGAACATGGAGAGTCTCTACCAATTAACCCTTCATGGGCCAACCTAACATTTCCACTCATGCATTAAGACTGACACAGTGTCATCAATAGTATTTACAACACAATGTGCCAAACAGTTACGGTGCACAGTCATGCTCTGCTTCCCCTCAATCAAAGCAACATAAGTGTGATGGTCACTGTTCATTTGTGTACCTGAATGCAACATGCCACTAACAGGAAAGTGAAGGTGATTCCATGGATGCAACAAATGTTCTTTAAGGTATGTAAAGCCACAATTACCTTAAATGTTATTTCAGATGATCCAAAAAAAATAACATTTATTGTTATAACACATTAAAGACAAACTGCTATCTGACAAGATATCTCTATAATCATTTAAGTTTTGAAGCAGTTAGTTTTTATGGTTGCTTTTTTCTGACTGTGAGGATTGTATGGCTTCATAAAAAAAAAGGATTCAAACAAACAATGAGAGAAATACAATGTATACATGCATTTGCTTTTATTGATTTATT
>JAPZDY010000006.1:4747987-4777301 GCA_029783645.1 Ctenochaetus hawaiiensis | reverse complement strand
TATAATCATTTAAGTTTTGAAGCAGTTAGTTTTTATGGTTGCTTTTTTCTGACTGTGAGGATCATATGGCTTCATAAAAAAAAGGATTCAAACAAACAATGAGAGAAATACAATGTATATATGCATTTGCTTTTATTGATTTATTTATTCATGGCTTGGATGAATCCTGAGTCCACCACTTCAAACCAAAGACAAAAGAACAATTAAAACAGTAAAAACACCCAGAGTTCCAGGCTCCCAACAAGGCCAAATCAGTGAGGTCCAGAGGCAGGGAGGTGGCCTCTGCTTTCTGAGATAAAAAGACAGTTCTGCTGGTAGACTTCCTGATAAACTCACACTATCACAGGAGCCTATTACACTGATCTCAAAAGACAGCAACAGGAGAAAATCTGAAGATAAGTAAAGGGAAGCTGACAAGAAAAGTTCTCTTCCACCAGAAGCCCACAGGCCCACTGTGGTGATGGATGTCATCCAAGAATGCAGATTTGAACTTGTCAAACATCTGCCATAATCACCTAACTTGGCATTCTCACTACACCACCTCTTCCCCAACATGGAGAGGCTCAGAGGCTGCTATCTTAACAGCAATGATGGCATCATCGCTGCTGTGGACTACTTTCTCTAGGTTTAAGCTCTGTCTTCTACAAAGAAGGGATTCATGTCCTCCATGACCGTTGGACTGTGGACTATGCTGTAAAGTAAACAAGCCGGGTTTTCTAAAATGGACTCCTTCTACTTTTGGTCGTGGAATTAATGACAATACAAAGTACTACTGACTGCGAACATACTGAGTTACATTTGTAACTGACTGTCTACAGTTTGAAATGCTGGACTGTGCTGTAGCAGGCTGTAAAGACACTTGCACTGAAGTTCCTGGCTAAAAATTTGGCTTAAACCTAAGAGGTTGTCGTCTGATTGTCATCAGTTTGTGTCAGCTATGACTGGCTGAAAATGTTTCCTTAAGCATCTTCATCAAATCTACTGACAGTGTATTGGCAGGTCGATGCTGTCCTCTGCTAGGAATGCAGCATACCACTACACTCTGTTTTCTGCTTTGCTGGGTTTCACTGTGGTGTAAAAAAATTCATCATAAATGTATATTGTATGTCACTTTAATGTTTTTTTTTAATGCAATTTAAACCTTCCATAGAAATTGCCCCAAGCACAAGGCCTTGTTTAGACTGTGAACTGCTGCATTGTATCCTAATACCTTACCTTGACTCTGTGTTCAGTTCAGTTCATTTCAAAGACATAATAGCTTTCAACAGTTCACTGCACCTCCATTGTACATCTCTTGTTCTGCATGTGCATCAGGGACAGGTTCTAAGGTTGGTAAGTAATAATTAATCAAAGCCAGAGAGAGAAACAAGGCTCTGTGGAGATGATCTACATTTCATGTGTGTGAGGTCACTGGATCCATGTCAAAATGCCTGAATGCGCCAAGTCCCTCCTCAATAACTTATTGACTGCCTTGTTGTTGAATAATGGAAAAGAAGAGGGTAGAGGAACATCATGATTTTAAGACTTGGACTTGATCATGACTTCATCTGCTGGAACATTACTGGAAGGGTTTACATTCGTCACGTTGTAATGAATAAGCTTTCCTGTTTTTCCATGATAAGTATCTGTTATCAAACCTGTCTCATCCTTGCATGATTGTAATCTTGGGCTCTGAGACACGTGTCAGCCTTGAAAAGACAATGCTTTCCTGTAAACTATAAAAATTTCAAAGAAGCTAAGAGACACATTTGGCTTGCTTGTGGAGTCAGTCCGGTCGGTCAGTGCTGCTGAATAATGCATGCCTTATGTGGAAATGGACACATTTGCTGGCAATAACTGGGAACCTAATCCGACCTTCTCTGCTTCACAAGTTCTCACGCTTTCTGCAGAATTAAAGTCATCTGGGCTTCTTCAGCGTGCTCTGGTCGCCTGGGACGAGCTCCCTTCAGGGTGCCCTCTCTGCAGCTTTCAACTCTTCTTTTTGTATGATCATGTGAGAATGACAGACAGATCACAGAGCAGGACAAAAAAAGCCATTCAGTGGTCGGTGTGTTAAGGAAACTTTAACATCCTTAGTCTTTAAATTGTCAAATAAGTCAGTGGCTTTTAGACAAATTGAACAAAATGGACCCTTTCAGGAGCCTCAGTGAAGTAGCATGTCAGTTCTGGGCACAAAGGGGGCCCCTGCTAGAGAGAGCCTGAATGGCTGCATTATCCTCCCCACAGTTACCCTGTCCAAAGGCCCAATTCACATCCACCGCCACCTGCTATTAGCTTTCTTACAGTTCT
The DNA here is from genome assembly GCA_029783645.1 of Ctenochaetus hawaiiensis. Classification (NCBI taxonomy): domain Eukaryota; kingdom Metazoa; phylum Chordata; class Actinopteri; order Acanthuriformes; family Acanthuridae; genus Ctenochaetus; species Ctenochaetus hawaiiensis. The sequence continues at coordinate 4,775,012 of JAPZDY010000006.1, read as the reverse complement.
TATGAGAGGCTGCTGATGGATTCCATTGCTTTACCAAAAAACTAAACAGGCATGGTAAAGCTGATTGAAGACAAAAACCTGTCATACTTCTCAACCTCTGCTCAACTCTCTACTGATCGACAACCGTTACAGCAATTTGCCATGTGAGGGAGGGAGACAAATGCCAGAGACCACGGCAGGTAGTCACTGGGGAACAAATAAAATTCTCCTTTCAAATCTGCCCTTTGCCACCACCTCAGTGATGATTCCTTGACACAAAAGATAAGTTATAGTCAGTATGAGTATACATTTGGACTAAAGCAAATGAATAATACATATAAATAATAAATAAATGTACTGAAACTCAAGCTGTTCTCAAGTACAGCTCTGTAACAGCAGCACTTTGAATAAAAATCTGTAAAAAATATCTGTATCTTTAAAAAAAAACAAAGAAAACATAGGCAATGGCTTTTGTGGTTCATTTGACGTAATGCTATTGTGTTTTTATCCACCTCCGGCATGTAGGTGCTGTTGTTTAGCATGCCTCCAACTATTTTATTTATGTCAAAGAATGATGAGATTGCCACATTACATCTGCAGTTTACTGAAAAACAAGCCACATACACCACATCCACACAACACAATATAATGTTCTCCATGACCATTTTATAACTGCAAATAATTTATTCACAATAAAATGTTGCAAGCCATTAAGCATCTAGTCTGAACAGATCTTTCAGCTTGTGGCTAACTCCATGTTGTTTTAAATTATTCTCTTTTTAACTCAAGGTGATTCTTGGCTCTAACAAGGGCCCCTTCATGGCTTTTTAATGTGATTATGCTGCTGTATGAAGCATGGTGGACCTTACTTCCTCCCCCAGTCCTCCCATCAGACACCAGCTAATTGAATCCCTGGCTAAATTAAAAAAAATTAGTCATGTGCGTAATGGAAATGATTTATCATGTCCACTTAACCAAAACGGATTTTGAAAACATTAAGCATCTTAAGTTGACTCAAGCTTGCTTTTAGGCACTTACTAATGCTCTTCCCCAAAAAGATACACATATTGAAAATTATGACAGCGGGTGGAGGCCGTAATGAAAACTACACGGAGCGAGATAAGTTGAATCTACAGATCAAGTGCAGAGTTAAAAGCATAGTCAACTGAGAAATAAACAGACACACAACCCTGCCAACTACTTAGAAAAAGCATGAAAAATTAGTGGGGAGAAATCTCAATTCATTTTATTCATTCACTACATTACAGTTCTGATGTTCTGATGATACTGAAATAAAATCTTGGGCTCTCCCAGCTCTGATAACAGAATATCAGTCAAAATTGGGAATACGTACTGTATCAAACCAAAAGTGCACACTACCATTTGCTTCATGGCCATGGCAAAACATTTTAGGCTGTCATGGTCAATATTCAGTTCTCGGGTTTCTTGAGAAATTCCACACTGATGGCTGGCGGGAATTCGGCAGCATGTCAAAACAAATCCCCAGCATGGCCGTCTCCTGGCCCGGTCTGCCCAGGAGGCAGCCTGTTCATGCGAATCACCCTCACCGTGACAGCACAGCTCAGAGATGAACAGGGGATGAAAGGGGGTCCTTATCGAGCAGGAATCACTCTCTGGACGTCAGAGTCATGGGACCTACTTTCAACTTCAAACCACGGAGATCAAGGTCCAGCCATGGGCCATGCACACAGAGGCTGTTCTTTCGGTGTGGGGGTGAGGACTGGTAAACTTCCACCTGGCCTCTCCTCCTGACATCTTCTTAAAAGCTCATCTCTAGAACTGCATGGTCCTTCTTCAGGCTGACCGGAGAGTCGAAGGTCGGGCAGCACACTGAGGCTATGTATATGAATTCTATTAGAGAACGATGGAAATGATACTCTTCACCAGACCATTGCATTGGAAGTGATATGATTTCTACTGATTTCTCTAACAAAGGCTTTTATCCTTTAAAATATGTGTGAGGGCTGCGATACACAAGGGGCAGTATCCATGGGAAAGGCAGCACAGTCGACAAGATTTATTCAGTGACCCTCAGAATCAGAAGGCTGAAGGAGTTAACCTTATATCCAGTTCAATTCCCCTGAATAAAAGATTAAAAAATAATCCAGGGAGTGGGTGATAAATCTCTCCTCTCTGCCTCTTGTCTGTGGCTATGAATTAGGTTGACACTCAGGCCACAAAGGGAGGCCAAGTTGATGTGAACCACATACAGTGCCACTTTGCGGGGGCAAGTACAGGCAAAGGGATGAAGCAGAAACAAGTATCTCACTATCAACTCAAATGTACTGAAATGGAAAAATCCTTGGAGTTCTCAAGGATGAGACATCATAAACGTACAGTGTTGCACCATCAGACCAATCTGAAGTTCCCTCTCCAGTAACAAGAACTTTGCACATGTTTGAATTACAAGTAATCTCTACGTGCGAGATGTGCACTGTGCCTGTCTACATATGTGAAGGCACATGCTGGGTGAATTTTCCAGCCATGCTGCATTAGAGCAACAATCACACAAACAGACAGCTGCACTCTCAAGGGAGTCTGCAATCAGGCTGTGCAGAACTGCCTCTGTCCTTCAACAGGCAATTAACACTGAGTCCATTATAGCTCCCAGGGGAGCTACTGGCCAGGGAGGCCGGGAAAGGCATCATCTGAAAGGTCAGCGCCTGGAGAGGAAACAGGAGGGGCAGAGTATGACGGAGGCTGGAGGATGGAAGTGGAGAAGACGGGGGGGAGGGTGTGAGCTGCCTCAGACCAAATGGAGTGTAAAGCAGGAGCTATTTGTCACCCGCAAGCTATTCACTGGGGGAGGCTGCAGTATTTTCCACTGGACAGGAGTGTGTGTCAGCAGCAAGGGGTATAAATTAAGAAAACCACTGAGGTTCCTGGTCTAATTGTAGCCTTTCCAAGCATCTTGGGACCCAGCAGATCCACTTCAAGTTCTACAATCAGATCAAGGATGTTTTCCCTCAGGTCAGATCCGTCACAACTCATAAATGTTTCAGGGCTCTTTCCTCCTGTTTCTTTTGACCCAAGTGTAAGCCGAGGAGAATTTCTTCACACTGTGCAATGCTATACCCAATTCCTCTATGGGGAGTCTATGTGGTCAAGACCCTGCACGTTTTTATTTTCTCACCACTGCGCCAGGAGTTCCACTGGTTTGACAAGGCAAAATACATTCAATTGCATATATTCCTGTGATAAACTTGATTCCAAATCTTTCCTGTTAACAAAAGGTGCAGATAGAGTCTAATTAAAAGAGTCATGACAGGATGGCACATAAAAATCAGTTATTTCTCTCTTGGCATTTCTAGTACAGAGTAAAAGACAGAATGAGAGAGAAATACAGAGCAGAGCATAAAGACTTGGATGGGTTGCAACAAGGAGCTTAACTACTTCACCATCAGGGCACCAGGGAAAATCCATTCTTGGCAGCAGAGATTGCCACTGCTAAGCATGCATTTTAAAATGTGAATCTGCACTTAGTCTTTGAAACTCCCCCAAGAGCCGATCATTAAGAGGGTCATTAAATCAAAAGTTGTGAGTTCTGGAAAAGAAAGAGATGAGACGAGTAAATGAGAAAAATGGATGAGGTAAAATTTGATAGGCGATGAGGCTATCAAATGTTCACTGGGCAAGGTGATACCATTATTCATCTGTGCCCACTTGCACTGGGCGGGCATCTGAGGAGAGATCTGTTTCCATGGAGGATACTGAATGGTTGACAGCTTCATCCTCTGAATAACACCACTGCTGCTGGTGGAGGTGACAGACTCTGAGCTCAGTAACTCACTTTCCTATGAATTAACTAAGCAGTACACTCGTGCTGAATTTAAGAAAGTGTCCCTAAATTCTTATTATTTCTTAACAAATCACATTGCAAGAAATTTTCTATGTAAGAATCAGCCTGTGTTAATGTCTCTGTAGGACTAATGAGACTGGAATATTATTACATGCATATGATTTGTAAAGAATTCAGAAAACAGTGGACTGCTACAAACAGGAATATCATGTAAACATCTACAAGTACTCATTGTGGGACAAAAACAATAGATTGTTAGTACTGCAATGTTGAAGTTGAGCCTTGAATTGGGCAATGTGCTGCTCACATGGTGTTTGAAGGTAGCCTTGGGTAGTGCCCAAGGCTGTAAAGATGTAAAACAGTGAGGCTGATGTTCAGGGAAAAGAGGTGAGGGAGGCAGGTTGAAGGCTAATGGATAAAAAAGGCTGGAGTCTGATCACTCCAAGAGAAAGGCCGCCAGAATTGTTTGAGCTAACAAAAGGTCATTTCTTCATAGAGCAAAAACACAAGAAGCAAAAGTTCTTTGAGTGACTTTTATACTCTTTAAGCCTCCAGCAAGAATCCAAAAATTAAAGCCTACTCTCTGTCTACAGTATTTTAAGAAGCTAAAAGCAGTACCTAATGCTGACTTTATACTCAGCAAAATAAAGGGTGTTGTGTGAACTTAACTTCTGCAAGCAAGTTAACTGCTTTGAGACAGAACTCTAAGGCAGTCTTAAAATAATGCAAAATTCACATCAAACAAATCAAAGGAATAAACCAATTGAGCAAACTATGCACTACTAAAACCTTAATTCAACAGGACATTTTCATTTTTCATTTCATATTCTCATAATAAAACACAGGTCTGTTACAGGGTTAAAGATTAAGGTCCCGCACTTCACTTCAATGGACTCCACTGATGTGCAGCAGCAGGGGTAACAGGGGTAACAACACAGGGGCTTTGACAAAAAAAAAAGAAAAGCCTATGCTGCATTGCAATAAGACATCTGGAAAGATACTGCATTGGCCAATCAAATACAAGCAGGCTTTAAATCCTCTTCAAATACTTAGTAAATTAAAGAACATACTTCAGCTGTTTCTGTCACAGTTGTTACAAAAGGAAACATATTGCTGCTGTGACAACTTTCCAAAGTTGAAAAATTCTGCCTCATGCAAACTTTTTTTTGCATCTGATAAAAACAGCTGGACAGCTGGACTGAAATGTTGACTTAAAGACATTAAACTTCTCAGACAAAAGTTGAACTCATCCATCAGGGTGAAAATTAGGGAATTCTAACCCCTAGATCATATGGGGTTTTGACATTATGAAAAACTCTACCTAATATGTTGACCCCTCAAGTCAGATTCAGTCAAATGATTTTTCAGCGGATGGTCAAAGAAAATTCTGATGAACTGTACTGTTATTAGTGCAAAGATTTTACATAGCATCTGTTACGCTCTATGTGCTGTAACTAGAGGAGTTTACTCAGTCGAGTGCTGATCTCCACCAGGTTTACACTCAAACGGTGGTGAAAGTAACAAATACATCTCATGACGTGCCTAACTATAGCGGATCATAACATATTTGCTTTGGATTAAACTGCAGATGCTCCAGTTCAAGGGGAAAACAAACTTTTTCATGGGTGTCAGTTTCTGAGTAACGATGGCACACAAGAGATATGTAAACCTTGTTTTCCTTGTTTCCAACAGAATGTAGGACATTTCTTTGTTGCTTCTAGCAGAAATTCTAAACTGAGGTAGTTGTCGAGAACTTGCAACCATGACTGGTTATTTAAGAGGTGTGAGGGGTCAGCGGTCAATGGTTTTACAGTTAACATTTTAACAGAACAGCCAATAAAAGAGTTATATTCTGAAAAAACTTAAATCTCCCTAGTGGTATGCAAGGGTAGATGTGGACAGATACACACAAGCACCCATGACCAAACACATGATCTCCTCTGCCCCGAAAAGACAACAGACCGCTTTGAATTGTTCCTCAGTTTACTGTAGTGTTTGTTGTAAAACAGGAACAATCTATTGAATAGCTGTCAGAGGGGTGGGGACCAGATAGTTGTTGTTAAAAAAGAAATACATACTATAACTTTATTTTGTTTTGTTTTCCCCTCAAGACGGATGCTTTCAACTGTAAAAGTTATAGCAAACATCTGTCAGTAGAAAAACAGCTGAAAATTCATTCTCTATGCTACATTGCCATCCCCTGTTTTGTTGTTTATGTTTATTGCCAGGCTGTGTTTATAGCAGCCTCGTGATGCTTTGCAATAAAATTTTACTCTTCAAATAAATACAACGACACTAAAAAACTTATTGCAAAGCAGTGCAATGTGGACAATTTTGCAAGCTAACGCAGTGAGGTGGTAGGAAATGCAGACAAGTTGCTATATCAAGTGATTTTCACTGCGGGGGTTCGCTCAAGTCCTAAAACGTTCAGCACAATTTCTTCCAATTCAGGAAGTGAGTTCAAGGCAAATTTTCCACCCAAAAGCAAATACTTTGTTTTACAATGCCCTGACTGCATGAAGGGAATTCTGAGTGCACTTGTACAAGGAGAGCTTTGACACAACAGCTAAAAGCATTTGCACTCATGCAGTTCATATTCCAGAGGCAAGATGGTAAAAGATCAAAAGTCACAATCATGAGGAAAATCATCCTGCTTTCAGCATTGCTTTTGGAGCAACATCACCTAAGCTACACTCTGAATTACTGAAAGTTACTTTTGCTCCAAGACTTTTGATGTGCATTTGATGAATTTAGCCATCCTGTTTGTTTCGATGGAGTTAAATGAAAATGACTGCAATGCAGAAAGGGGTGTTCAGAAACACAAAAGGGTAAAAATATGTTAAATGTTGTAGCATGCACAAGAGATATGTTTATTTTTACTACACTTTCATATTTCTGCTTTATTTGAAACAATGATGACCTTTGTGTCTCTCTTTTAACTTGTTTCTAGTGCAATTTCACTTTGGAGATGGGAAATGTAGTTGCAATGACACAATTACCCAGGTGTACTCAGAGCAGCCTTCAAAAACTTCAGAGGAGGGAACAAGCATGCACATATCCAGGCAAAATTATTCAGGAGCAAGACCAACAAAACATCACTGCAAAGTAGGAAGTATAAAGGTCTGCACACTGTCAGGCTCCAAATAAATGGTCAAATTCATTTCTAGTTTGTGAGGAAGATCTTGAAAATCAAAATGCATGAACAAGAGAACTTAACTTTTACTTGGTGCCTAACATTGTGCAGCCTCCTTTCAGGCTTTAAGACCTTCCAACCTTGAAGAACATCCTATTCATCTCTGTGGCCTTGAGCCCTAAAACACAAAGCAGGCTACCCTCCACTTCCACTTATTCTTACGCACATCTTAACAACTGCCAGCATCACAAAAATGTACACAGACACAAATAGTTGAGTGGAGAAGACCATTTTTATGCCTCAGAGTTTGCTTCCTCATACCCAAACAGGGCTAATGTTACTTTTTGCCCGTCACAATTAAGGAGACACACATGCAAACAACCTAATGGAGCCTGTCTGACATGTGGAGTCTTTGAGTCCAGAGAAAGACTACTTCCACTACTCTGCATCTTCCCGTTGATGTTTGTCTCCCCGATCTGTCATGACCTATTGGAGATAGCAGGATATGGTTTAAAAGCTTTGAGGTAAATGCTACTTATCATTCTCAGTGCTGACCCACACTGAAACCTTTAAAACCTTAAGGTTGCTATCCTCTCTTATTGCCTGGGACTGTTGCACAGCCTATGTTCACAAAGCAAGTTTACTCACAAATTCAATACAACGCCCCCACGCTGAGCTTACTTGTTTCTGATCCCCATTTGACCCTGCAAAGGGGAGCCTATTGTGTGCATGACTCCTGATAAATTAATCCAGTTAACGCCATGTTAACGCCTTGAAAGTACTTCTTCAAAAGCTTTCATTGAGCAAATTTAAGTTATTAAGCAAATGTTTCCAGCTTGAACTTTATAATCCAACAGCTACCCAAAACATCTTGGCGCAACAAGGTAGATGGAAAGTGGGCAGAGATCCTGTTATCGTTACAGTGAGGCATTCGGGTTTATTTAAACAAACACATGCAAAATCTTTTATCCTTTCTAAACCTGGTAAACAGCAACTTATCTCCTCATCACTCTTCACTGGTTAAATAATGGGTGCCTGAGCAATCAACATGTAGACTGCAGAGAGAAAGAAAGCTTGGCACTCTACTGCTCAAATGAGACAGGTGTGCACCTGAGCCAAGTGGCTGTTCAGTGTAGGACAGGTCTTTGTGACACACCGATGAGAGAGACGGTAAACTGTAAGAGCCAACTTGGGTTTCATTAGCTGCCATGACATTAAAAGGAAACAGTATAACCTTTTATCATGAAGGAAGGCCTGAGAGCATTGGTTTGTTTTTTGGAAAAAAAAAAACAAAAAACAACAGGTCAAGTAAGTCATCTTTAGGCCCCTTAACATGCTGCTTAGCTTCCAAACAACACCAGCAAACAGAGGTGCATTGATTATACGTGGGCATGAGGAGAATGAGAGCACAGGATCAATGGAGTGGATCGATGGAATCAGTGAATGAATGGACAAACAAATGAGAGTGTAGGTGTGTAAATTAGTGCGAAGCAGCCAAGAAAAATCAGAAACAAGCAAAGGGAGTGAAAGAAGAAAGTGCTGAGGGTGTAATGAAATGAGTAGGTGATGAAGAGAAAGAGTTAATCAATGAACTCATGAAAATGTATTAATGGTGGTTGAAGCGAAGCATGTAGAACTTAGCAGAGACTAATAATATTATTGGTATGTCATTAGCCAAGTGAATAAAAGCAGCATGGACAGTGGGAAAGAACCGCTTAAATGTACAGTATCTAATGCCTTGTAATCTGTGGAGGCCTGTGGATAATATACACAATTGCATTCAAATACAATGCTGTTGATTAGTTTCACTGAGACACATACATTTTTTCTAATGGTGATCTATAAAATGTATAAATGATATGTTAAGCTACACAATGGTTAATAAAGAAGTAGTAATTCCCCTCAGTGTCCATCTTGGTTTGATTCTACATTGTTCTGATTTGTCCTGACTTCTATTTGTAATTATATTACACTGGTGGATGGGATATTCTAAAAATATATGCATGACTCCTGTTGGCTTCAAACTATCACTATCACTCGTAAACTTTCACATACTTGTAAAATTTTTGTTTCTCGCAGTGGGGAGAGTTTAATATAAAAATCAGCAATGACATTTAACGAAAATAAAATAAAATCCTGCATACAAGTAACATGCTCAAATAAATTTTAATACGCAGTTGTAAAAAATACATTAAAAAACAATGAGTTAATATTAATTTTATGATGTTTAAACTTCTAGGAAGCATCGTGTCAAAACAGAGTTCAAGTTTTGCCATTCTTTGTTTTATACACCAATAACACAGATATTCAAAATTCAAAGCGTATCCAGAAAAGAGGATTTTCCCCTCCACCTATGTACTGCAGATGGAACTGACGTCTGTGTTATGAATGTCATGGTGTTTACAGTGGGACAATCTTGAGATGGAGCGCTGTGCTGTACGGGACAGAGCTGCTAATCCACCCAGTTGGCTGAGATATCCACATACCCGTCCAAAACCAACGACATGAGCCCTAAACGCTGGCAGAGCTCAGTCCAGGGCTGGCTTGCACTGCTGCCACCGTCTGCTGGAGGGCAATGAATTGCAAAGACAGTCAATATAACAGAGTATCCAAAGCAGACATAGGAATTAGAGTGCCTCACTGTGTGTGCACGTTTCTGATTTTATACTGGAGAATAAAATTTGTCAACAAATTTCACATTAGCTTAAAAATCACCAGTGCTGACATGTGCTGCCTGATTACACTGTAAGAGGAATACAAACCGAGGTATGTGGAGCAGCTAACATGAAGAGAACACACAGTTTGTGGAAACAGAGAGCTATTACCTGTGGCTTCTTTGACAATAATATGGCCTGACTTACACAGGGGAACCTTTTCTCATTTTATGAATTATGGAGAAACAGACGCCCCTGCTGAGTGGTGCATCCTTAACAGTGAAATATGTCCTCTGTGTTTGTCATAGCCGGTTGAGGATTGTAAAATAATGATATAGAATTCATTTCATCTCAACATGCCCTGGCTCTCTCATACATACATCAATCCTGTCCTACAGCAGGACTCAGGGTTGAGGAAGATAAGACAAGTGCTGAGGCATGGTAGAAAACTACAAGCTGCTATTAGGCACCAGCTCCATACATATCCAATCCTCCTTTTAACATCCCTTTTCCAGCACTTGGACCATCATTCTCTCACTTCATATCCTGTTCACCTTTTGCCGCCGTGGCATGCTTTAACACATCCATCCTCTCTCCTCCATCGTTCTTATTCACCCTCCCCACCGCCAAACCCTTCCTCCCTCCCTGTCTCTCTTTCTCCCGGGAGGTGAGCACAATCTCATTAGCCGCTGCTGGATGAGGCGTCCTCTCCTCTCGGGTTCAAGGTGATGGAAGATTAGGCCGTTTGGCCTCAACTCATTCTGTATTCACACTGCGTTACTTGCTGCCCGTGAACACCAAATTACATTGAACCTGGGGAGTCTAACTCCATTAATTTTAAATGGAAGATTAATTTAACAATATGCAGCAGGTATTTGTTACAAACCCATCATGTAAAAGTGACGTTGGGCTATAAATTTGTGGGAGGCTTAGTCTGGCTGCTGGGGCCTTGGCACAAATAAATCAAAGCCATTTATGGCTAATTTCTATTTTCACGTGTGTGAATGGACAGTGACACACACTCAGCAGTAGGTCTATATTGCAGATAAACATTGTTTGCAGTGGGTCAGCATGACACTTAAGCTGAATACTTTGTATGATAATTATTTTTTTTATTGTGATCCAACATAAAAAAACCATGACAAAAAAAAACCTAAAAGGGGCTTGAGGCAAATCTGCTCTCTCTGCCTGATTAAGAAATTCTTGATCTATCCATCACAGGCCTCGGTGAAAGTACGATGCACAATAAGAAGGCTATTGCTGGTGTTAGAGGAAGATTTTGATTTTAGAAAAAATTTAGCCAAACATGTTTGAGTCTAACACTTAAGCTCACACATATGTGGGACTCAAATAAGGAGTCTGTTGGGCACCAAAACTGGCAACCAGCAGATGCATCAGCATGGTGAGAGTAGTTAGCATCTTTTAGTTGTTTATGTTGTTTGTTACCTTTTTGTGTTGTAACTTGCAGAGACTGATTCAGCGTTAGCGCTTATGCTACTGCAACTTCTCGCTCTCTGTACTGACAATTCTGATCTGAGCTGGAGGTTTCAGGTTTATTTGCTTATGATTGGCTTTTGTATTTTTCATTTGGAACTGTATATATTTACACATTTATTTTACGATTTGGGAAATTTAGAAGGAACATATCTACAGGTTAAAATACTAACAACTACTCCAAAATGATAACTAATGACAGGTAGGAATTATACCAAAGCCAAATGGCCAGTGCAGTGGATGCCCTGGAGTGTAGCTGTGAGGCCCAATCTACTACACGACCAGTTAGCCATGCCCTGTTTTGAGCTAGCTGTTTTGTTCTTGAGCAGAAGTTGTGGATTTCCTTGTTTTAAATTACAAGCGACACGGCAAACAGGCTGACACACATTCTCAGTGATCATGCTCATCTCTTTATCATAAGAGACATCAGAAGCAACAGAAGTGCAAGATTTTTTCAACTCCATTAACGTTAACAGCCAACCCACTACCTCCCCACTATAATTAACATTATGCACTGCACATAAGCAGTAGTTTCTGTTTAATTCAAATACTGTATGTAAGTTTTCTAATATTTTGTCAACAACACTTGCACACTGCTTAAAGTATGATGAGGTTTCCAGACATTCATTGACTAAGGTTAGTTTCTGGTTTGAATGGTGGAAGCTAATAATTATCTATTTGAACAAACTTTTAAATGGAACTAAGTAAATAACTCTTGATGAAACTTGAAAACTCCACATCCTAGTTGCTCTTTTTTTGTAACCTCCCTTTCATGCATAACATTAGCATAACATTAGCACTGACTCACTCACTCAAAAAAAAAAATTCTCTGTATAATGTTTTTGCATAATTGCTTTTGACCTTATGCTCTATTCTGGCCTTAATGCACCCCACCAAAATGTGCTTTTTAGAGGCAAAGAAACCTTGTCCTAAAAATGACTCAATTCCATGCCCGCAATGCCACAGTATCCATTGTTTTGTGTAGTTTCCTTCATAGATAACAGGCTCCAACCCTCTAAGCTGTGCATATATGCTGTACATCTGACCATTACAGAGCATCCAAGCATACAGACTCAGGATTGTGACAAAGACAGAAGGCAGGCATCCATTTCATCTAAAAGGTTAATATTCCTTACTGGCAGCTGACTGAAGCTCCTCTGAAATACCACATAAAGCTTTCCAAATGGCCTCACTGCGGCCTCAACATGTCAGCCTGAGATATGCACATCAGTGCTATGTGACAGTAACTCCTGATCGTATTACACACCTCAGCAGTGCTCACGTCCCATTACTGCCACCCAGCCCTGCCTGTTTGTTATTACCCCCCTACACACACACCCACATGCACACACACATCTGCTGTTGGCTATAATATGTAAGTGAGACAGTCATTTTCAAGGGGAGAGGAAGGAAGTGTGATGGTGGTGACAAAGGTTGGGGTAGGGGGTGTTAGAATAGGAGGTGGGTGGATGTGGGGGTGTGAGGATTTTATGCTAATCCTCCCGGACGGGGCAAGACTTTGAATTTTAGCTCCAAACACTGCCATCTCCTACCCCTCTCTGTAATCCCCCCACCTCTTGCCAGAGAGCATCCCTCGCCTCAGACTCATCTTTTGGCTCTTTAATGTGAAATTTCTTTGGGGAGCATGCAGGCTAATTAGAGGAATTGATAACCTCACCGCTTATTAACGAGGCCAATACATTTCAAAGTCATTAAAGATAACCATGGCAATAAGTCTGGCTATAAGCATCACTAGGTTTCACAGCCGGCGTGTCGATGTTGTAAAAATTGGAGGCGAAAAGGGTGTATGTGTGTGTGTATGTGTGAGTGTATGTGAGTGTGTGTGTGCAGGGGGTTGATGCGGGCGAGGAGGAGGGGCAATTCTTGCTCAGTCAACTGTAAATGCATGGTTATTGGAATCTTTAAAACAGCCAGTGAGGAGAAAATTACATGACCAAATCTCCCTTTTCCACTGAGTTAATGAAGAATTAGGGTTCCCATTTGCCACATTAGATGGTTCACAGGAGGTTTGGGCATCGTGAAAAGTGTGTTTGACAACGGTGTCAATTTAGCCACAGCACAGCTCATAGGCCCGTGGCAGAACATCATTCACAACTGTCACAACCACTTATCTTTCTCATTGTCACCAAACCAACAAAATTCAGGTCAAGATTTTTTTTCCCCTCACTTGCCTCTCTTCATTACGATTTTCCACACTAAGTTGGAGCCAAATGGCTGTGGAGACGGCCTATTTCTTAAGAGCATAAATCTTGACAGATATTCCACTACTTTCTGCTACAGTGATGTTAAATGCACGTGTGAGTCACTGTAAAACCATTCAACTAGCCGTCCACATATGGACTATGTTGACTGATAATCGATTCTATGATTGGCAGTAATAGTGTCCTTTGTCATCCCTATAACTGCCTGTAATATCTTGCAGAAGTAAGCTACCCAATAGTGAGTTAGCATACTTAGTTATTATAGTAAAATCTAATAAATACATAAGTATAACACAGTGGGATGCATTCATTATCAAAATAAATAGGGTGTAGTCATTTGAGAAATGAACCACACAGCGTACAGAAAATCCCCCTAACCAATCATACTAAGAGGCATAGCTCAGTGTTAGCCTGGGAAGATTATAAAAGATTTCCTGGAAATCAGAGAGGTAGCCAGGCCCTACAACAGTCACATTACTCAGGACTCTCCACGTAGAAGCATTGGAGTGTAACAAAGCACAGACTTATAGCTGAGAGTGACATGTGGACTATGATGTGCTACGTGCTGCTCAACTGGTAGTGGAAGTGATGAGAGCTTGTACTGAGAGCTGCACAGTTAATGGCCCACACGTACGCTACCTTCCTGTATGAAAAACCTCAATTAAAGGAAAACACTTTTCATCTTACCAAGCACCATTGCTCATCAAGACACAATCATGTCAGGTGATATTAATATCAAAACTGTGTCACCACTACCTGAATATTATGCAGAAATATACCCAAATGAATACAATGTCAGTAAAGTGATTTGTCTGCTAGACGGATGCTGTGCCAGTTTTAAGCCAGTCTTATGGAAATGCACACATTTTGCATTTAAACATCTCTGTGGAGAACTAGCAAATAATAAGATTTTGATATGGGCCTAATTTGTTAACTAACATGATAAAACGACGTGAAAACCCTTCTTAGTGGTATTTCACCTGAGCCAAAGAGCTGAAACGGCAGATCTTACTGCAGTCCTTCAGTATTCTCCTGACTGCAGGTCCTCTGCCACTTCACAAGTCAGTGCTTTTCATTTCCTGCCATTCTAACAGGCTGTAAGAGCAACACTCAGTGTGTTGTAATTAATCAAAGCAATCAAAAGAAAGGCCTGTCTGGATTGGACATCCACAATGGATAATTAGCCTCATTAGGCAGAGCCACCACAGGGCTTTACTGCATTACTTTTTACAGAAAGCACTTCCTGTTTTCTTCCTTCATTAATCAACTGCATTAAAAAACTGAGGTAAGCCAAGTGTTTTGTAGCCAAGGAGTAAAGTGTCGAGGCACACTAGCTGCAGTCGGTAAATTTATCCATTATGGCAACTGCTTTATTTGGGGACTGTTGTTCTTGTTCATCTTGAAAGGGAAAGGATGAGTAGAATACGAAAAGGCAACATTAAAGGAGAAGATATGGTTCAAGGAGAATTATTCATCAAAAGAATCTGTGTAATATTTAGGTAACTACATTTTCTAAAAAAAAATTCACATGGACAGCACTTTGAGAGATGCAGTAGAGTGAAGAAACACATTTAAATCTCTAACATTTAGCCTTTTGGTAAAGTGGTTGTCTAAAGGTAACTAATGCAATGAAAGCTATGGAATATGATAACATATCACATTTAATGGTGCTCGACACAAATCTGAACTGGGATCTAAAAACAGTTTGGATGTTGTGTAAGCCCAGTCACATCCTTGCACAGTCATGCGTTTCACAACATGCTGAACCTCATCTTGTCCTTGCTTGAGAACAAATGAGCCTTATGAGGATGTGCCTTTGATAAATATGATACTGTTACCTGTTACCAGTAAATCTGTTTACCTGGGGAATGTTACAAACAGGTGAATTGGAGCATTCCATACCTTTCCCTGACTTTTGGTGCTCCTGTCCCAACTTGTTTGAAAGATGTTACTGTCATCAAATCCAGAATAAGCACATATTTACAAAAACAATTAAGACGATGAGGTAAAATATTGAATATATTGTCTTTTGACTGGTTTCATTTGAGTATATGCCAAAACTAACTTTGCATACTGTTTTTTAATGTTTCATGCTGTGTCTCAATCTTTATTAAGATCGGCGTTGTAGATAAGTATTAAGTTCTAGAAAATACTGCAGATAACAGCCAAAACTGTCTTTGTAATTTATCTTAATATTTAGTATTTTGTGATTGTGACACTGTAAGATTACAATTGAACAGTGACACTATTTTGTCACCTTTTCAAACAGATTTTTTCTAACAATATGAACTTCACAACAAATATATTCATGTGCAAAAACTTCCTTTACCAACAAACATTTGCTTGTGATGAGGCTATTTATATAGTCTGCATAATGTAGTTTAATCTAAATTTTTTTAAAGTAAAGTCACTGAATATGAACTGATACCTAAACATTCAAATAGTTTTCATTTATTTAATGTGTGGACCATTGGGTTTTTTTGAGGTTTTCATGGATTCTGGAGAATATGTGTTTGGATATGGCATAAAGGACTGTATCATTTATGTTTTAATTTTCTATGTTAAACTGACACAGACATTAAGGTTTGCAGCATACTGCACCAGATAAGGCTAAATGTTTACTCCCATCTGCAGTCTCTGGCCCAATGGTGTTACAAGATGTGAACTGGTGTATGTAAACACACTGGAACTACATGACACTGTCTGCAACTCCAAGTGAATAGTACACATTAGCCAGGGAGATTAGATGAAGCCTGTAGATTCTGTGTGTGATATTTCTAATACTGTACACTTCAGCAGGGCATCAAGGGAATTCAGTTAAGTATACCTGAAATACATTTAACATGTTAAAAATGACTGTAAGCAGGATTATTTTAACTCATTAGGTGTTAACCTTCAGGTCAGTGCCTTTTTAATATTATCACCCGGACATGAGGATTTCTATATTAATGAATTATGATGATATAAACCAAGTCAAGGACATCTAGTAGTTTTTGAATGCTATGGTGCTTATAGCACATAAAGGACCTTTTTGCTGAATCTAATTTGTGAAAAAAAGTGTGTCTCTCTCTGAAGTCTTCTTGCATTGAGTGCCAATTAGCTGCAATTCAAAATGGCACAGCTTTTCTTATAAATTGAGGAATAATATGCCTTCCGCCAAAGGTTTGGTCCTAACTGGGTCCCTGGAGACTCCATGGATCTTTTCCCCCCATCTATAACTCAACAACACCTTCTGGGACTGGCACTCCACTTTTTAACCTTCGAGCTCATTATCAGAAGTCTCTAGGGCGCACTGCTAACCAGAGACAGGAATTAGGATTTGCTCGGAACACTCGCAACCAGAAATGGATGATACCAGGCAGAGAGATCAGTAGCGCACGGAGCCCACGGGAATACATCAACTTGCAGAGTAAGGCACTTCCAATATATATTTAGCATCACACCTGCTATCTTTTAGCCTGCTGAGGTGCTATATGGAGGGTGCAGCTCTCCATTTTGGCAGTCATTTGAAATGATAAAGAACTGCTGCTCCTCTATGGATTGATGCTATCGCCATCCAAAACTGAGTGGTGGATCACAGTACCACCAGCGAGCTGTGCACCTGTGCAAGAATCATCAAGATGTGAGAGCTGCCTTTGAAGTGGCGCAATCAAAATGGGTGCTCAGAGACTTGGCACAGTTGCTAATTATGTGTACCTACAGCATTAGTGATATGAGAATTGATCCATTATCATTAGGTTAAAGACAAGTTGTAGAACAGGATGTTGAAATTAGCGGTATGTGAATTTTATCGACATTGTATTGGCTGCTGTGGAATGAGCTCAATGTACCTGCTTTCAAGAATGATCAGCGTGAGTTCAACATGAGCCTGAAAATATTTAACGGTGGCTTTTAAACTGCTTCAAACTATGTGTTATTTTAGTATGTACTCTACATGTACTTTTACAGACAAGCAAGCAGAGATGACTGCTGTATGGAAGCTCAGATGTTATGATCTTACTGTACCTGTCTAAAAGTGAAACATAAAGCTCTTCTTTCATTTTATTCTGATTTCCCTTGTTTAAGTGACTGAGTAGCCTCTCATCTGCAGCTCAAATGAAGCTTTTGACATTTTTTACTAATGAATTTGTGTTATGTATTGAATGAGTTTGCGAGGTATAGTGTTTGTACTTTGTGTGTGTGTATGTTACTGTGTGTGTGTAAGAAAGGGGCTGCTTGTTAGCCTTTTGGCTTTTTATAACCCCTCCTGCACATCTTTTCCTTCAGCTCTAATATCTTTAATGTATTGTTCCTTTTTGTAAGTTCAAATAATAAACAAACAACGAACAAACAAAAACTTCTTTGTCTCTCCTTCTCCTTACAGCACAGCCAAAGCAAGAAACAAAAACCCAAGCTTGTGATGGTAGGATGGGTGAGGTCTGCATTCAAGCAATAATATTGATTTATTTAACATTTAATTAATGGGAAGACTGAAAGTGATGCCAATATGCACAAAAGTACTGTAAATACTGTGAATTTTGTGTTATATTATATTTTCATTGTAAATTGCATTGTAAAACTGTTAAAAGTAATTTTTACATTGTTATATTATTTTCATTTAAGTTTGCAGTCAGACCAAGACTCCTACAGGAAAAAAAAGATTAGTAAGCTTCAACACAGCTGTGTTCATCTATGTCTTCATTCTAGATAAATATGTGAAAAACTTTTGCCATTTAAATTGCCATTCACGGTTCACAGAGGATACATTCTAATTTACTCTAATTCCAATAACTTAACTTTTACAAATGATATTTTAATAAACCTTCACTATAACAAATGCATACTAACAGACTAAACTGAGGTGAACAACAGGTTAACATTAACCTGCCTGCTAAACATAAACTCATTAGCATTGTAACAGTCTCCTAAAAACAGTCTTAGTCTTTCTCATGCTGATGTAATGCAAGACATGCAACAGATGACAGAGATGCAAAGTATCAGAGTGGACTAAAACAATGCTAAACATTACCTAGTTGCACTAGACCAACCTTGTTTCGAACAAAAAGATAACAAAAATTTGAAATCTAAAAGTTTAAAGCCTACTAGCACTGTTGAGACTTAGCAGTGTTCATACAACCTACGAACCCTGATTTAGGCTCCTCTAGGGGCCAATATATTCATACCAAGCATCAATCTATCAGGTCACTTACAAGACATCTAACTGGACAGAACAAACAGATGGAATTATGTACATTTCTGGCCAGCTTTTTAACTTTAACAGCTACTAAACTGTTGAAACTTAAACCAAGGCAAAGGTCATGAGACAGATGACCAGCTAACTGAATTTGGCACTTTGCTATATAAACTATAAAATATAGTATAAAAGTGTTTTGTGATCCCCTGTATGCACCATGTCACATGTTTCCATCAATACATTTCATAATGTATCATAATATTTAGTACATGTTGTATTAAAACACTGAACTGAGTCTTCACAAAGAGCTGCAGCTCTGTAAGGCATGCTGTTGTCTGGCCCGCATGTGTCCAATGGCCTCTCTCTAGAGCGATGTTAGTGGCAGCTAAATAAATAATTAAAAAGACAAATAAAGCGAGAGGCAAATGAGTATGAGGGTGAGAGCCTCGGAGGAGAGATCTGCTCAGATTCCCATCTTTGAATGGTGCAAATTAAATTCCCTCGTCAAGACTCTAATCATTCACAGCAGATGGGGGCTTACGCTCTGTTTTAGATCTGCGGGAATTCTAATGGTTATTGTTTCTGTTTAAATAGGGAGATTATTGCATTTTAATAAGTCCTCCTTGGGACTTGCTGCAACAATGGAGTGCTGTGAATTACTGTAGATAGCTGTTACTGCATGCAGGGGGAGAAATCAAGTTACTAAGTGTGACAAGTTGCTCTTTCTCTCTCTCCACCCGCTCCTACCCACCCTTCCGGAGATGGCTGCGAGTGTATTTACTACCAAATTAAGAATGTGCCGTGGGAATAATATTTTTATCCGACAGAGGGGAAGGGGAAAGGAGCTTGGCTGTGGATTTTCATTAAAATGACACATCTGTTCAGCAATTTCGGCAAAGTAATTCTGCTGAAAGTTTTATCAGCTAATTTTAATTATTCACTCCACTGACTTGAATACAGGATTCATCATGTTGAATTAATACATTCAACGAGATTATTTTTCTTTCCTTTTCGCTCCTAAATAGACGAAAAGAGGGGAGTGAGGGGAAGGGAGGGGGGGCAATCAACAAATTGAATTGTCATGCACTGCGGATTAAATTGTGATTTGTTAATTACAAAACTATATGAGCTTCTATATTCTGAAGAATTAAGAGGCTCAGGAATTCAGCAGGAGGGATTAAACATTACAGCTGCTGGTAGGTGTGGAATGTCAATCATCTGCAGTGCTGACATGTTTGTCTCTTATAAATGAGACACACATACAAAGTTGAAAAATGTTTCTGTCACAATGGTGCCACAGTTTCTAACATTTTACTTTTGTAAGAGTTTTTAATTTTTCACAATTCATCAGGTAACCCTTTTTTGTAACTAGAAAACAAAAAAAAAGCTTTGTCAGCACAACACAATGTAATGAGTGTTTCAAACAAGAAGGATATCTTCCATTAACATAAACATGTGCCACCAGACAACACTATTGATAGGAGCTGTTACTCCTCCAGCATATCGAGGCAGCTGTGCTGATAACAGCAGAGGAGCATAGGTGAGTCACAAAGCACTGAGTCGTCAAAGACCTCTTTTTCAAGCAGAGCCTATTCAAAAGAGCCCAGCCATTCAAAGCCAACCCATTGAAGGACCTCTGGCTCTGCAGTCAAGTTTCTGCAGGGGCACTGCTAAACTGCTGCTACTGGCTTTTTCAGAAACACAAAGCTCCACAGCGCAGAAAAGGATTCCCCCCTTCTCCCTTTACCGTCTTATCTCCTCAGGTAACTTTCCTTTGCAACTCGTCCCTGGAGACTATCACCTTGCCCTGAAGCCCTGATGCACATCAGCAACAGAACAAATGAGACGCCAAAGCTGGGAGAGGGGCAGATTGCAAAGTGATACCTTTCAAGTATGGCTTTGTGGCTATGTTTCTCCCCCCCACCTCCTTTCTGAGTTGTGTGAAGTGTCACTGAGGAGCCCTCTAAAGACTGGAGGGCAGGTAGCTTTTCCTGGACAAAGGGAGGAAACTGAGAACAACACAGCTGTATTAAATGATAGCCTACCTGGTGAAGACTGGAGGTACCCTCTTTGCTTGCCTGACACCAAACATTGGCTGTCAGCTTATCAATTAGCGCACTTCCTCTTCACCATAAGCCCAGCCCTGGGGAGGCCCAGTAGCCGTGTGCTGACCCGAGCAGACATCAAGTACAGGCATGAGGCCTTTGGTCCATACAATTCTATTTGAATTAGTGACTCATTTCTTTATATCACAACAATTAAAAAAAACCAAATCGGCCTGAACTGTATGTACTTGGATGGACAGACGCTCTGATCTAAATACAGGCTAGGAACTGAAAAAATACAACAGATTATACGAAGAAGTCCAAAATTAAACATTGTAATACAGTGTTTTCAGTCTGAGTGGTGCTGTATGAGTAGCATCATATAATACAAAGGTGGTTATGGACCCAGGGATACCTAATATCAGACTAACCGAATTACTGGGACGCTGCGTTTGACGGATCTCCACCATATTCTCTGCTTCCTTTTAAATGACACACAGCAGAATGTTTTTGCCTCTCTGGAGGCCTGTACCGGTTATCAAATTTAATAAATAAACCAAGTGAAATCTGTCTACTCTTCATCTCCCCTGCTCTCCTGGGATTTGCTCGAGCTGGCAAATTACCATTTTCAGGCACAATATTCCCAAGGCGCTGTGGTGCTTTTCTCCCCTTCCTGATGGAATCAGATGAGCACAGCCAGGGGAGTCATTGTTATCCACTTGGAAGTCTCCAGCACAAAAAAGTAAAAAAGGAAAGGGGAAAAAGTGACAGCAGGCTCTGACAGCTCCCCATATGCGAATCAACGTCAGGTTGGGCTAAACTTGGACTTGGACTGTGAAAAAGAATCTGCTATATTAACTAGAATCATGAGTCGAAAAATTTAGCTTTGCACACAGCACATTTCTAGTGAGGTTAAATAGTGCAAAGTTAAATAAACCTCATTTTTAAAATGATTTATTATGGGCAAAAAAGAGATAACTTAAGAGAAGTTTATTGTTTAATCAAGATTAAAACAATACACTTGGGGTGTTTTTCACAGGCATAACACAGAGAGGAACACTAAAGAACAAGTCCCTTTCAGCCGTTGTTTCATAGAGGGAGGACAAGACTGAATTTTCCATCTCATAATGAACTGAAGGCAAATATTCTTTAATGCACTCACACAGCCCAATGACTACATATGGAGTGGCTCAATAGCTGCATGACTCATGAGAACAATTTTTAAAAAATGAGACATCCATTATCTAAGCAGAGATTCCTAGAGGGGGGTGGGGCAGCACTTGGGATTCTTATGGATGATAACTGAGTGCATTTCATGTGGACATTTTCTTTCTAGCTTTCGGATGCTTAAAGTGTAAGGAAAAGAAAAAAGCACTGCAAGACACCAATTTTAGAGCAGATCTGAATATGCATTAATTCATTTCAAGTGTTGGGTAGAAAATGTATCATGTCCTCCTTTGAATACCATCATCATGTAGACTAAATTATGAGCATATTTAAAAAATACTCCACATATTCACTAGTATAACCCCATTTGGAGTTTTACTTATTGCTAAATACTGGTCACTACCAAGTCTGTAAATTCTGCCTGATTGTATTTGTGTATGTGTGGTTCTTAACAGATATGAGAAGGAATTGAGATTAGTTCTTCACTAGCTATCTCCATCTCATTAGCTCTGTAATAAAACATTGTGTTTAAATCATAATATAGAAATAGATTGATAATTTACAACAAACCAACTCCACTACTAATCCAATTTTTTGGACATGTGAAGTTGGTGAAACTTTCCTTTTAAACAATTAAACGTGCTGTGCAGTCTGTAAAGGCCTTCAGATGTAATGATCTGTTAAACTATAGTGGCCAAAATATTCTATGAATGAAATACACAATATACTGATGGGAAGAAAAAGTAGTTTCACACCCAATTAATCCATGTTGGTGCTTGCAGATGGGGGAGGAAGTATAGTGGCATTAAGGAATACCAGGTGGAAGTTTTGCAATCACATCAAACTGTGAACATGACTATTTTAGTGTTGGGCTCACTGGCTTAATGGTTTCTGGGAACGCCTAGCAGCAGGATCCTATAGGCTTCACCTGGTGCACTAGAAATTGGGATAGGATGTTACTCTCTTGCAATCCAATCCAAAAGGATAATTGGGCGCAGACCCAATCGAATACAGTCCCCTAAACTGCATGTAATCCACTCAGCCGAACTGTCACACCAACAATGAACCCTCCCCCTCTACCCCAAGGGCCCGCCAAGGCTATCTCAGGAACACTTCAATAGCTTGTACCTGGCCTGCTGCTGGGCCCATTATCCACTAATCCACACCCAGGCGGAACGTTTAAGTAGTTGTAAAAGGATTGGAGAGACTAGCAAAGCTTTCACTGGAGCCACGCAATTAAGGCCAAAGAAATTATCACACAATTTAGATCCAATTCTCCTTAGTGAGCATGAGAGGAGGATCAGAGAACGAGCAAGTGAAAAAATGTATGTTAAACTACACAAAACAAAAAAAACTTATTATATTTATACATACAAATACACATAGTTGCCACTCTAAATCATGTGAGGTATCAGGCTGCAGGATACCAGAATAGATTCTGCTGGAAGTCCAAAGGGTGAAAACTGTTGTGGCAAACCTTATTAGCAAGTCGATTAATCAAGAGGAAAAAATCCAATCCTTGTTGGACAGAAAACGAATTCTCAAAATACAAGTGAGGATTCCTTGCTACAAGATTACATGATCAAAATGAGGATGTGAAGGAATCAGGCAGACAGGTTAAATAACACCGCTCTGAGTGCTGTGTGTGGAAGTGCTTTTAAATGTTTCTGATTTCAGCATTCCCTTTTACTTTATTTATGATAAAGTGCTAAATGAAAAATAAAGATAAACTAGTCATCACACAAGCCTTATCGATGTGGTTGAAATCAAAAACAATAGGAAAAGGCACTATAGTTATTTGGCAGATTTTTATCTAGTCCCTTATACAAAATATATTTCTTATTGCCACAACTGTATGAATGTATTCACTTTTCCCGATTCATTCAGCCTGGAGATGAAGCAGTTAACATAACTACTACATACATTTCATTAAATACATGAGTTGTTATTTTAGAAAGGTCACTCTAAGCTTTAAAGTAGAAAAACAAGGATCTGTAATGATGCTGAGAAGTAGTATCCTTAGTTATGCTAACTTAGCTAATTTCTTTACATACATTATGTACTTGTTGCTACTAAATGATTCATTTTATGACAGTAATCATGAAATATGTGACAATACTGATCATAAAATGCAGTCTACTATGTGACAGCAAAAGACAAACTGAGATGCTGTAATTAGTACTCAGATGGTCTCATTTTTTTTTTACAAAAAGAAATTCTAATATTCCTAAAGTCTCTTTGGACGACATGCTTCCTGACAATCTTACATGTTCTCCTCACTTTCACAGAACCCACAGAGACTCTGGATGTAGTAAACTCACTAATGCTGATAAACAATTAGATCAGGATTGTAAGGATCCAAGTGACTTCTTTTTATTAAAGTTTTGCTGAACCCCTGAATGTTTTTGGGCTTGAGAGTTTTTTGTTATTTCGGGGAATAAAAAATACAGAAAATTGATAACAGTGTCATAGCTGGTATATTAGATCTTTGATGCCGAGTACCTTAGAGCTGCACTTTACCTGTACAAAACCTTATTATTATGGAGCTCATGAAATATGACTGCTATCTGTGCATCAGATGTTTTGAAGTTCAACCGATTAGAAATGTAATTTGGCACAATGTGAAACTATTTTACAGGAGATCCGCATTGGAGAAACAGAGTTCTGTTTTTTATTAGGAAATCAAGTTTGGGTATTTGAAGGGGATATGAGTCATATAAACTGCACTTTATGTTTTAATAATAACAACATATGAAAACTCTTCCACTGTAACTTCATCTATGCTTGAATTAATGTTTTTGCAGTCATACTGCTAAAGTTATGTGCTGAATGACGAGGGACGAAGAAGAAAACCTCACATGTGTTGCACACTTGCTCACAGACTCCAAATTAAATTAGATGCCACTGAAGTGGAAGTAAACATTTATATTTTATTTCTGGGGCATTGTTATCATTACAACCGGTTACCCTTTACATTATCGTGCACTTTATGACTACAAATGGAAATCATTCCTTCTTAGGTTTATAGCACAAGCTCAGCCTGGTGCCATGTCAGTGGGTAAGCTGCTCTTGAATGCTGCCATTCAAATGCTCAAACAAGCAACAACATTATTTTTGTATTAGTTAGCTGCTTAAAAGATAAATCAAATGAATAAATCTCTAAAAGGCTAAGAGTTGGGATTGTGTTAAATCTTTAAAAAAGATTTGATACCCCTCTGTTCCTCAAGGTTTTTAACCGAATCATTACATGTTACCAGCTTATCTGTAGTCAGAGGGAGTGTGACAGGCTTCTTTGGAAGTTATATAATTGTAACTTGAACATAAATTAAGAGTTTAGTAGTCTTGAAATCGATAGAAGAAAATTCAGTAAAGACTACCATCTTGAGCAGTGGGCTGTAAAACAGACAGAACAGACAGACCGTCTCTCACCCACCCTCTCTCCCCCTCTGTCTGTGGTCCCCAGAAGCTATAATATCCATCCTTGGCGGTTCACTTGACATTTACTTGCCCTGCTTCTCCTGTAGCATTCCCCTTCCTAACTGCCAGTGCTGCGACTCTCCAGGGCTCGCCAACCGGGTGAACAGATAACAAACCTGTCAAGGCGGCTTTAGGTGGGGAATAAATCCAGAGCTGGGACTAAGGTGGATGATGTGTTCCAGAGGGTTACTCAGAGATGGGGAGGGGGGACTGACAAGAGACGCCCTGTGAGGCCTGGACCCCGGAGAGGCTGCTAGCTGTAATGTCATGGTGCTACTCTAAAAAGGGGCACAGCCACTGCAACCTGATTAGATCTCGGTGCAGACATTTCAAATGGCTGGCCCCCTTTTTACCCTCTATTTCACCTATTCTTTACAAGCCACCCTCCTCCTCCTGCCATCAAAGGGGCTGTCAGGGGCTCTTTCTTCAGGCAGGCAGACAGGTCAGGGGTGGAAGGTTGAGGTGGGGTGTGCCCTTTGAGGCAGGGGCTGAGAGCGTCTAGCAGGGATGTATGGAGGCTGAGGGCTGTCTTTAAGGTGCTGATAACATTCATAGTGATGTGTTCCCAGGAGGTGCACAAATGTCAACACTCTCCTGCCATGGGCATATAATTTTATGGATTGAAAGGACAAAGAGCCAGAGCAAGAGGGACACAGCACACTCCTTGTGTCGAGAACTGTCTCAGTGAATCATGCATTTGCGATTTTTAGCTTCTTGGTACTCTAAGTTATGCTTTCCTTTTAAGCTGGTTGTCTCAGTAAATATATTCCCCTCTGACCTTCTAATCTGACTTCAGTCATCAATCCCCTATTAAACCAATTAGACTAAAAGGATAGATCCTGATTGATCTCATTCCAATCCCTTAAAAAAGCTATAGTAAGTAAGTACCTGATAAATGGCTTACGTAAACATGATATTCCATGTTTATGAACAAATACAAACGCACACTGATTCTTTGCCCTCACAACAATAATATCTCTGCAAACATGTCACTGACACACTGTATGAACAGCAACAGACATGTTTGATAAAAGAGCAATAGGGACACAGGTAATACACCTTTCCATCCAATTACCCTCAGTCACTAAACCGAAGGTATGAGAGGAATATGATGGACTGCTACTGTGAAGTCTATTAACTTGGAGGATTGGCAAAATGTCCTTTATTTAGGACAGAGTATATCAAGCGTTTTGGGCAAACCAAGTGAGGCATGCCCGCTAGAAATTGGAGGGATGGAGACGTCCCACGATGGTGCTAAAAACCGCACATCAATTACCTGAAGCACTGAGGCCTGTCCTCTCTATCTACATCTGAGTTGTGCCTATAAGGAAGCAAAATGTCAGCTTGCTATCCAGACATCATTGTTGGAGAAAGGGCATTATAGATGAGGACAAAAAAATATGTTAGAGGCTACTATACTTGAGCATTGCTTTCATGGATATACTGTCGTTGTTGTATATTCCAAACTAAAGGAGTAAGCTGGCACTGATCTGCAGTAAACAGCCTTGTGAGGCTTAGTAAGCAGCCTGTGTTCAACTAAGCCATGTTTATTATCAAGCACAATCCTCAGTCTCATCAATGCTTAGAGAAAGGCACGGATGAATAAATGCATATTGTTTAGCTTAGGGTTAGCTAGAGCTGGAGCCACAAATGAAAAAAAAAAGAATTTTAAGCAGATGGTAAAATCTAATAAAATAAAACAGAAGGAGGATGGCAGACAGTGAGACAGAGCTACCAAACAGAGGCGAGAGAGAGAGAGAGAGAGAGAGAGAGGGAGGGAGGGAGAGGGAGGGAGGGAGGGAGGGAGGGAGAGAGAGAGAGAGAGAGAGAGAGAGAGAGAGAGAGAGAGAGAGAGAGAGAG
>JAPZDY010000006.1:4712526-4731390 GCA_029783645.1 Ctenochaetus hawaiiensis | reverse complement strand
CCCCCCCCCCCCCCCCCCCCCCCCCCCCCCCCCCCCCAGTCTCTGTGACCTCTGCTATAACAACGCTGGTCTGATCACTCCTTCTTACTACTGCATGCATGTCGTTCTCAATTTTTTATAGCCTTTTCAACTTAGCTTTGTGTAATGAAGAGCAGTGCACTTCACTGCATTTGACAGAGATCTAACATGGAGAGCAGAAACGTGTGCGCAGACACTTTAGACTGATGTGCTTTACTGAGGCAATAGTGTAAAGACATTAATTAAGACGCAGGTTGAGGCATATGGATGCATTTATTTAATGACCTTACTGTATTAGTGCAGCCTGGGTAAAAACTGGCCCTGCAGGAAGATAACAAACAGATGGTTTTAATATTCCAGAGGCTAATTTTACAACAATTAAAGACACAGCGAGACATTAGCGTCTAATGAAACATTTAAACTACTAGTAAGTGCATCTGCCATTAATTTCCGCACAGTGAGGTCTTGTTTTCCTGCAATCTGTTCTGTGTTTTAGGGGATCGAGTTTTTTTTTTTCTTCATCTCTGTTACCAGCCTGAATTTACTGAAGTAGAGAATCAGCAACTGTTTTCAATCAGCAGCCAGTGTGATGCTTTGGAAGAGAGCAGCCTGAACCTCAGCATGAAACAGTTCAGCCCTCAAGTATAAGAACCATCGTTTAACATTTCCTATAAATCATTTTTTAAATAAATTCTTGTACTTGAGACACTAAAAACTATTCAAAGTGTTCCTACCACACTTTATTTCAACAGTGCAGTGGAGACAACTGAGCATTCCCTCACACACTTTTAATGTGTTAATAATGTCTCTTTTATGGTTTTCAAGCAATTCTTATATCTGAGTGAAAAGAAGTTTATAGTATTATATTGTTAGTGAAGACATAAATGCAGCAGCACTTTAGCTAGACATATATTCATCTTTTCTTTGTGTGAAACATGAATGAAACAAATTATGATAATGTGCTAATCCTTTTTTCGACATCTATTCCACAATTTATTTAAAGTTTTACCTCATCAACTCCGATGATTTTCTTAAATAGATGCTTTTTCTAAACTTGATGATGATGATGAACACTTATAACTAAGACAGAAGCAACACAAGACTAGAAAAAAAGTTCAAAGAACAGCCGATTGGAAGATTCCACAGGTAGACAGGTTCATGAGCAACAAGTAACAGTATTATGTCTGGCATGAAAGAGGCTGTTCACAGGCAAGCATGAGGCAAGGCTCACCAGTTTGCTTTAAAACTGTGTGTGTGGACAAATAGCCCAACAAAATGTTTCTTAACTCATAATTGCACTGAATCTAGGGACGTCACCTTCTGGAATCAATTTTATCATTAAAAAGCTCAGAAACAAAAAAGACTTAAACTGTCACAACTGTCTAAAATAGTTAGAAAAGAAACATATGAAAAGAAAAAAAACAGTTGCCAGAAAATAACCATGTGAACCATGTTCAGCTAGATATATGGAGGCAAGCGAGCTGCCAGTGACTTCCTCTTTAAATCATACAGTGCAGTGCGGTATGGATTTCTAATGTCACATTTTTGTTGACTGGCTCAAACCAAAGGTAAGATCTTATAAAACCAAATAAAACCAAACTCTCCTTGCTAATTATGAAATCTTGCTTTCATAATTAGTCCTGACATATTTGAGAAATAACTGAGCTACCTCTTTTTTTGGGGCTTACACTGAATTTAAAAACCATCTTTGAAGACGACCTCACAGCAGCATCATTGGATCGGCTAGATGGAGATGCAGAGGTGTTGTTGAGTGTAATGTATGCTTCACAAATAATTATCTTGGCACATCTACCAAAGCACAGAATGGCTGCTTTACAGTACAAAATATGTCATATAAAAGAAAAAATCAATACTGAAAGTTTTCATTTCAGTATTATTGGCAGTGTCAGCAGTGAGGTACAGTTTTATTTAGGCACTCAAACATGGTTTACAGCAGACAGCAAACACTGAAGGTCAGAAAAGAAAAATGAAAAATGATAAAATATCAGATTTAACACTGCTCTCTTCAAAAGTATGCTAAGACAGCCATTAAAACAGTGTCTTGAACATGTGGAGTCAATTATTTTCTCACTTACAGAAAAGTGCTCACAGTTGCCATAGTGGAATTTTACAAGTGTATTGACCTATTCTCAAGGGCCGCACTACAGACTCAATGCAATCAAGCACAAAAGTAGGCCTGCTAACATTTCTAACCACAAAGGCCTTTTTAAACAGGGCCATACACAACTGGCCTGCCTCAGCAACTCAACCCCCAACCCCCATCCCTCATCCCACAAAAGGAAAAAAGAAAGAAAGAAAAAAAAAAAGACATCGAGAGAACTGGGCTCAGTTTTCTGTACTGGCCTCAGCGGGATAGCCATCAGCTCCCGGTCTCCCTTAGTTACGCACAACAGCAGCTGCGGAGCTCGGCAGTAATAAAACCTGGAACAATTTAACGGCTTTTATTGTTCTTCTGCGGCTTTCAGAACAACTAACCTGTCCTCTCAGGATCTGGCAGAGAGAATCCCACTAGGGCAGCAATGAAAGAGGATCTCATTTACCTAAAAGCGCTTATAAATTTTTAATTTGCTTTAACAAGTAAATTAACAAGTCCCTCATTTGGGAAGTTTTATGGCTGCTTGCCACTGAGGGAGGGCCATGAAAGTTTTATAGATAATCCACTACCTAGGCTGTGTTGCTCATAATAAATTGTCTATTTCCTGCAGCACTGTCAAATTCCCTCGGTTTCCAAAGACTACACTTTGAATATCTCCTTTATGCTATCTTCACAGGTCTATATACCAGGACTATTAAAGTGCTGGAGAGCTTCACAATTCAGCAGTTAAAATGAACAACTTGAAGAATTTCTGTCGACTTTGTACAGACACTCTCATACAGCCTTAGGAGACATCACTGCCAAACATTAGACCACATTAAGCACCGCTAATTATGTCCCTACCAGCCTCCAGATCCTATCAACCTAACAGCGAGCTCATCCAGTAAAACCACCTTGGGCTGGTCGACAACAGCAGTTTGAAACTGCTGGGCCTGTTTAACTCGCAGCCACTTTTATCAGACGAGACTGTTATGAAAAAAGAGGAGTTAGAGGTTTGTCAGGACCTGTGAGGGGGTGACAACGGGCCCTACGTCATCTGTCTGACATGGGCTGCGTGGGCGAGCCCACCAGCGTGGCCTGACTCTGAGGCCCAGCTGCTTTAACTGCCACGGACAGGAATCCCGCCTGGCCCTCTCGTCACCCATAACCCCCTCTGCCACCCTTGCTCACATCCTGTCACTGAGCATCAGCGCTTGGCTTCCATTGCCCCAGATTTGTTTACTGTTAGCTCTGTGTGTAGCAAAGAAGTCACACACATGCGGTGTGACGAAACCCTTAATATCTGTTTTTGTCACGCTAGTTGAAGCGTGGATATTTATCACTGTGACTAAATGACTTACCAAAAATACTTGGCATTTTTACCCCAAACCTTACTGTTTGCCTTTGGTGAGAATGTCACTCACATTAGCAGGTGCAGCAGTTTTTATTAGTACCCCTAGGTATGTAACCATGGAAGAACTCCATTTCCTTTAAATCCACTAGCATCATTGAAGGGCGGTCATCTCTGGCAGACCTCGTCAGGCATCATTTTTCTAGCAGGGGAGAGATCAGTGAGGCCACTCGGACCAATCTCAGGCCACAGAGGAGGCTTTTCTGGCCCCAGTGCTGGAATGTGAAGCCAAAGCAAAGATATGGAGCTGCTAAGGACTAATCGCAGCAGCCGCAGGGTGAGAGCATCCTTAGAGGAGGAGGAGGAGTGGGAAATAGAGGCTCGAGGGGGGAAATGAGAGGAGGGGGGTAAACGTGGTTGAGAGCACTGTCCTGATCTCATCAGTCATCCTAAGGACTCCATTTCCTCCACCGCAGGCTGCAGGCTACTAGAGCTTGTGGCTGTATTTATATATTGCCATAAATCTCTGATCTATGACGACATTACAGACAAATCAATATGCTTTTAACATCCATCCTCTGCCCTGCGACGCAATCACCCTTCTCCCTTCTCACAAATGGTCATATAATGCTGTAGGCTGGTGGATTGAGTTATGGGGACAATTCCCAGATTTAATAATGAACTGAGCAGGTGGAAAAAAGTGTGTGGTGGGGTGGGAGATAATATAAGAGCAGCGGGAGACCTCTACTCTCTCAGATCATATCTGAACATCTTGTTATAGTAGCCCAGCGTGGCAGTAAAATAACTTTCCTGCCCACTTTACGCACCCCCAATTCCATGAGCTCTAACAGGAGACAGAAAGCAGAGGAGGAGGAAACTATTCCTAGATTCCTGGGCAGAATGCATCGGGAAACTACAGGAGGAGTGCTGGGTTGAGAGTGGTCAAAAAGACCCTTCTAGCTGCCCAGCTGAGCGCTCATCACCACATAACCACTCATCAAAGAAATTTGCGTACAATTAATTACATGATTCCCCAGCTCTTCAATCTGGGCTACTGAGTCGTTACTTCAATACTAGCTTTCAGGGACCCATCCAACTAAACCCACAGCCAATGTGCCAAATCACAGCTCCCCGAGCTGGGCAGCCTCAATAAAGAGTGGTGTGGAAAAAAAAGACAGCAGAGAGAAAAAAGCCCTCTCCTATTGGCTTGCAGGGGCTATCATTTCTCTCTTTTATTGCCATTTATTTTCCTCCAGGAATTCACTGCCAGTATATTGGCAGGCCTTCCAGTAGATGGAGGCAATGAAATTTAGCGCAGACACTTAACACTGGGTCAAGCCTTGTGTGCGGCTCATGTGTGGTGGTAATATGATAGACAAACGCTTCTAGTTTAGGAAAAGACAGCTTTTTCATGTTACAGGAATAGCAGCAGAGTGCTCGCTGTGACACACATAAAAAAAAAAAAGAAAGCATAACCAGAGCCCTTCAAAAGAGGAAGAAGATATGAACATTTGTGAAAGGGCATAGCACGGCAGTCCGGCTGTGGCTTTTTAGGAGAGACAAGCTAAATAGGTCAAAGCTCTGTCATTATGCTAAACCCTGAGGCATGGAAGAACTATTGGCTGGAAAGTAATGCAGTAAATAAAGCTTGAAAATGCTGTGAGGAAATTAAAGTTCATTAAAGACATGTAACTGAAATCTGAAAGAGAAATGGCCACTTAAAAAAAAAACATGTAATTGATTGATTCATTTATTTCGATTGCGCAATGATGACTGTAATTAAATTTTGCTAACATTAGTGTTGATTTCATTGAATAAGACAGTGGCAGTACTAACTGACTAATGCATGGACATTAACATTAAAAAGCTACGAGAGCTAAATCCTCTCTAATTACATTATTTACTTATATTAATCAGATTTCCTGTAAATTCCAATGCTTATTACTGTAAGCTCCCTGTGATCAACTGACTCCATATTGGCAGTGATTTCTCATCCTGTTACAGTATAACCCAATGGCTGTAAGGTCATGGGGTCATAAGCCGATCTCTGGTGGATATTACCATTTAGTGAACAGACGGCCCTGGCTATTAAACACCATGCTGTGGCTTGTGTGCTGGTGAAAACCAACATGAATGATAGCGTCTCACCTTACCTGCAATCGGCTCCATCTGCACTGCTATTCGCAGGATTAGAGCAGGCTGTAAAATCTGATTGCAGGATATACATTTCCTATTTGGTTGACCCAAGGAGTTTGCCCAGGGCCAGCACTCTTATCTCTAAACCCTGCTGTAAATGTCCTCATTTAGTCACCTTCCTGAAATTCACATCTGTCGTTATCAAGTCGTAAAACAAGACAGTGCTCCACTCCCAACGTATTAATAGCAGCCCGAGTTTGCCCGCTCTGTGAGGAGTAAGCTTGAAAACATCTGCTCTAGCTGCTTTCACAGACTGGTAATGGGAGACAGCAAAAAGGCCAAGAGCAACAAAAATACAGCCAAACAACATGATTGTAATTGAAATAATTAGGACTTTAGAGACAGGAAATAACTTGCATGTAATGCAACAACATATTGTATGTTTTAGTGCAAGAAAGGACATAAAGCCATAATGATGAGAGAATAGAGTCCATTAACATTATAGGGGAACCACATTGATGGAGAACCTGACTCCCTATTATTTGACAGGTCATAAAAACGAGGCTGGAATGTGCCCATAATGGACTGGTAGGCAGCAGACAGACTGGAGATCTCACAGAAAGCCATCTCTGCCTTGTTTCAGTGCTGTCTACATGAGCTGTAGGAAACATAATAATCATGAGTCAAGCACATGTGAAAGACCCAAATACATCCGGGAAAAAGACAATAATCTTTGATACCTAATCTATGAAAACAGTTGATTGTTTAAGTGTTGTGCAACATCACATTATATCATTCAGTAGTTATTGTTTAGAAAACAGTTTTCATGTTCTGTTTTTGTA
This sequence comes from Ctenochaetus hawaiiensis, assembly GCA_029783645.1. Taxonomy (NCBI): domain Eukaryota; kingdom Metazoa; phylum Chordata; class Actinopteri; order Acanthuriformes; family Acanthuridae; genus Ctenochaetus; species Ctenochaetus hawaiiensis. The sequence goes on along the minus strand of JAPZDY010000006.1, from coordinate 4,724,948 downwards.
AATATTAATTTTGAACTTAAGTCTTTAGCACTTTGTTACCAAAGGTCGTGGTGGAGAATTTCCTCTCAATCTTTTAGCCATTACAACCAAACTGGCTTTAAATCATATTTGTAATCGGGGACATGGGCTTTAGTAGTATAAACAGTGATGGCAAAGATGACTGTTTACAAATCTAGCAACAGAAAGCAACCATCAACTTCTGACTGATTTGTAACTAGATGTGAAAACATGAGAAAATGAAGATAAAAAGGTAAGAATTTGGAGTAAACTCAAAAAAAACCCTCTTAATTACCTCTTTAATTATCCGTCACATTAAATTCAGATGGCTGATGTAAATTGCTTGCAGAGTTATTGTACAATATGTAAAACACTCTAAATCTCAAAATGTTTTAAGGACACGGTGTAATTATACACATGTACATCAGTTTTCAGCTGAAGACTATTTCAGCAAAGTCCTTTCAACAGTAGAAACACTTTGGAAAGTAGTTCCTACTTTAAAAAAAGCCTCCATAAAGCAGCAGTAACTAGGGCACGTACTCATGGTAGTTCAATGAAAGATGGTTTTACACAAGATGGAACAGTGTCACATAACTTCCTCTAAACTTGTCATAACTCAAACAGTGGAAAACAAACACTGATTTCTTTATCCCAATTTCAGAGGTTTACATGGGAAACAAAAGGAGTCAGATCTGTTCCACCATCATGATTTAACACACACACACACTCACATACACACACAGCACTGGGAATAGCTACCTGCCCAGGACCCGACAGCATCCAGCAATGACTATGCTGCCCGTAGAAACAGCCTCCCCACATGTGTGTAAGACACACATACAACACACAAGGGACTTGTTACATTTCAGCCTAGTTCCACATCACTTGGCTTAAAGAGACTATTTAGGTGGTTTAATGCTCTTATTTATGTTTAGAATTATAGTGAGATTAAAATCTTGTCAGCTTTTTTCCTCCCCTGACAAGTCCTGCTTTCAGCAGCTATCAGCCATCTTTGCAGGGCAGAAGAATTACTCCGTGACCTCTTTGGAAGCCGTACCCTCACTCTGTTTGTGTTTTGGTCTGGGCTTCCTCTAGCGAGTAATGGACTTCCTTCAACTCATAAATCACACTTGTAGACCTCTTTTGATTTTTTCTTCCTTCTTTCCCTTTCCCTCCACCATGTTTGTTTGAAGTGTACCGCATCTTTGTTCATGTGAAGCTATTTTCTGGCAGAAAAAAAGCGGGCAGACAATGCCGGCCCTCTCTCTTGTGTTCTTGGAATGGCACTTTTACAGGCTCTGAGGGCCACAAATGTCAACCACAGGAAGGCAATTATGAGAGTAAAATTACTTCCTTACCGTTATCAATCCACTCTCTGGACCCAGGGAATGGTTAAAAGCCACCATGAAATAGGGCACAGTTAGAGTTTTCTCCTGGGTCCCAGCCACGGCTGCTAACCTTGCTATTAAAGGCCCCGACAAGCTTTGTCAATGCAATCTGCTGAATGCCTTGAGTGACACGCGATCGATATTCTCCACTCTCCCGGGTCATCACCAGTGACAGAGGCCTAAGTAATAATACAGCACTAGCTGCCTCTCTAACTTGAATGCTTCCCCTGCCACAATATTTCTTTTTTTTTTTTTTGTCTTGGGGCTTACACGTTAAATTTTCTGCGCTGATCGAAAAAGGAAGATATGGAAGGTGGGAGGGAACAGGGGAGGGTGGAGGTGTTTTGGATGGTGGGGGGATGAGGAATTGCAGTGTGTCTGGATTGATGCCGGCGAGGGTAGTCGGTGTGGCCGGCTGAGGGGGAGCACAGAGGGAGGGGGCTCTGATAAATCGAAAATGACTGGCTGCAGAGTTGTAATCTGCCAGCGTCGAGCCCCCTGTAGCAACAAGCCAAATGAAAAAGCACGCTGACAGGCCAGAGAGATGGAGGGCCTGCGGTAGATTGCAGGGAGGAGATGGCGCAAAGGAAAGAGAGAGAGAGAGAGAGTGAGGTGGGAGAGGAGGAGGGGGGAGGTGGAGAAGAAGGGAAAACAGGCAGAGCAGAGAGGAATTACGTTTGTCCAGTGCACAGAGGTGTCAGGAAGCAGTGAGAGACTGGTAGTGTGCAGTTGAAGGCAGTAAATAAAGCTCGTGTGCGCTCGTGTACACACACATACACAAACTATTACCAGCTGAAAGCATAAGAGTCCCATTACAATTTCTAATAAGGTCTAATGTAAACACGAACAGTTGGCAGTGTTGTCTCAACCATCAAGAGCTGTCAATTAGCTCTACACTGAAAATGTGTTTTATGTGTTTATATGACTGGGCATGTGTGTGTGTGTGTGTGTGTGTGTGTGTGTACAGGGAGCTTGTAAATCTCTTCTTATATGCGATCTATGCATTTTGCATAAATACCATCTGAAAGGGAAGTGTGCACTCACATGCATCCACACACGCACACAGTGGCAGCTGTCGTGTCCTTCACGAGCAGGTAAGTCAAGCTCCAACATCAAATTCCAACACAAGAGCTCCACCTACTGCAAGTGCCTCCTCTGTGCCCCTTCCTCTGTTATTGTGGTAGCGAGCTCTGGGAAAACACCAGCAGGAGACGGCTGTCCACGTACAGCGTGCAGGGATTTTTTTTTTTTTACCCATTCCATTGAATTCCAAAGTGACCTTTCTCAGTGAACATTAGTGTCAGACTGAGGAAAAGCCAATCCAGACAGGGCTAATAAGGCTGCAGCAGTCCGGCCTTGTCTGGCAGCCTGATACAATGTCAGCTGCGATGAGAGCTAAGAGCTAAGCCCCCTCTCCCCTCCTAAGTATTAAGTGTGTAAGCCTGATGCCTGTTAAGAAGGGTCTTGCAGGAGCAGGGCCTGAGAGAAGGAGTAAGTCTGCCTCACTGTCTGCCTGCCTAATAGGCCTGCTGGCCTGAAAACACAACAGCACTCGCTTGCAAAAATGCAAGGTCAATTCAGCAGTGGTGGTGAGCTCAAGACAAGAGGACTAGCATTGTAATTGGAAACTCAATAAAGCTCATGTGGAAAACAATGTAAGATGATGCTGGCAGATCCCACCCACCAGGACCGTAGAGAACCCAGAGCAAACAATCTGTCTGCACAGCCATCCATAACCCTACACAGAGTTTATACATCTACATCAGATGAGCTGCATATATTTAGAAATCACTAGTGGCACAGCATGGGGCCTGACGAATTCACAAACAGCAGGAAATAGCGCCACTATATTTTCAACAGAATTATCTGCAGCTCTTTGTCTGTTTATCCGTGCTTTTTTTCCCCCCTGTGCCTCAGCAGACATGCCCGGTAAGGCAATAGGGGCCTTGAATCTGTAAAGGCTGCATCCCTCCTCCCCCTGTTTCATTTGCAGACCCGTGGCTCACAGTCGGACTGTTGCAGAGAAAAGCCATCTCCCTCACAGCATGGCTGCTGTTTCAGGGCAACGCCGATCTGCTGCATGCACCCCGACTTCCCGCGCTCCCACTGGGCTATTCAGGAAATCACGGCTGATACTGAGCCGTTTGTCTCCCTTTTGTGCTCACCCCTGGTTGCGCTGCGGCAAAAAAAAAAAAAAGAAAAGAAGAAAAAGAAAAAATTGGTAATATGGCTTTTTCCCCCCCTGAGGAAACACTGAAAATTATTTCTGTTTCCCTCAGTGCAACAATTTTAGTGAATAGCACACAAAAAATGAATAAAACACAATTTAAAAGGAAGCCTCTGCAGGAGTGAAAGTCTGCCTGTGGCTTTCTAAGTTTGCTAGGGAAAATTGGGTTTCCAGCCCGAGGTTTATCACTTAAAACTTCAGGCATTTTCTGGAACTAAACTGGTGTAATCATTTCAAATAGGCCAGTGTGAGATTAAGACTTCACAAGCAGTGGAAGAATCCACTAGGTCTAATCAAAGAAATGCTGAAAGAAGTCATGTGGGAGGTATACTTTGCATTTCTGTGGCTTTCTACTGTGACAGCTTTTATGTCAAATGGCTTTGAACTACATAGGCTGAGAATGGCATGAGCACTGCATCAACAGTCCAGGAACCATGGATCATAGACTCATCAGTGCAGATTTGCTAGTGTTGGCTGTGGCACACATTTTCCTCAGCCACAATCAATTTTCCTGCCAAAAAACAGACCAAAGGGGCAGCTCTCACATAATTGTGGCTAATGAGCAATAAAAAGGGGGGATAACCTGCATCACAAGACCCTGTCCATCACAACAGCTGATAAGGATGACTTCAGAGCAAAGTGACTTGCTGTTTGGAAAGGGAAGTGAGCAGGAGTGTCTCAGAGTTTCGATGATAAGACTGTGGAATTCAGTTTGTGTCAACTCGTGTTTTTTCAGGCTGACCTTTGACCTCCTCTGCTTTACTGCAACACTTAGGCTGGCCTGTCTCCATGACAACGCTGATATAACCTTGTATGCTAATCCACTTTCCCTCAGATAAGCTGCTATCACGCTCTCAGTTAGACGAAACATACAGCAATGACCCGAAGCAAAACCTTGTGAAATCTGTGAGAGTCAGAACATCACTGAGCTCCCCACACAATCACAACATATCTGACTTTCTGCTGAGCACAACGTTAAAAACTTGGTCAAGGCTGCGATGTACTGTACCACAATTAATTATTCCTGATTCCTGGTCTTATGCAGACTTCTTGTTCTCAAAACAGCCTTCAGTGAACTACAGTTTGAACAGAATCTGTTCTGTTAACAAAATCACTGCCTTTGCTTGTATCTGCAAACATCAGCTGCACCTTAACGTGAAAACACTCTCATACAGTTTGAGACAGGGTAAAGGTATTTGTATGATAAATTATGGAGAAGCACGGTGAATGCAAATAAGAGCAATACAAGGCTTATGTTCAATTTAAAATACAAAGATGAGAAGTGGAGAAGAGAAACATGCAAAGCTGGGTACAATCATAAAAGTAGCAGGAAGCGTCGGGGGTTTGTGTGAGAAATGCTGTAACTTCCCTGCAGTCTCACAGGAGAGCACAATGCGAGCCAAAGAACAAGGCAAAAACAAGCATTAATGCATTAAAAGGCACACTTTCAACAATTCTTTTTATCAGAACTTTTTTTTTCCTCAATTTTTTTCCTGATAACTTCTCATTTACAATTGTCTGTATACACTTCATGAAAAGATGCCAAGCTTTTGTAGGCCAGAAAGACTTGAGTGCGGGCTCGGAAGAGCTAATGTCGAAATTCCCCGGAGCATCTTTTAAACACACGGGTAAATAATTCAGCACAGCCTGAACAAAGACTGAATCTAAGAAAGAGCACTGGGTTCTCTGGTGTACGCTGCACTTTCTTTCCCTGTCCCACAAGAAGGAACACTTGATGCCGGCGCTTCTCTCTCTGTTTGTGACTGAGAATATTTCGGCTTCATTGTGAGCTTTCAGAGCCGAGTTTCAGCCGGCAGTCAAAGCTTCTGCTGCTGCCTCAGTCAGACCCTTGTGTCTTTCCTCCCTGACGGAGAGCCGCAGCACACCAGCCTGTCACCCTCCTGATGACCTGTGGGTGGTGCTACATGACAAGACATCAGGAGAAGAAGTAGAAGGACGAGGACGGCAGAGATGACCGAAAATAGCTCCTAGCACAGGTATTAGGTACTATATGTGTGTGGTAAAAAGTCTGCGAGGGGAGAATTTTTTTTCAAAGCCAGTGAAAATAAAAACATTTGCATCACATTACACACACACACACACACACATGCACACACACATGCAAACAGGAATACAGGGTTTGCTACAATACAACATTCAGTCAAGGAAGCAAATTAAAGCAGATATCTAATACATTTTTGAAAAAAAAGCATCATTTATTCATCTTTCAGCATCATTCTCATTTTACTGCTCCACCTCTTCTGGTTTGCAAGCTTAGCTTTGCTAAAGGAGGTTGTGTGTGTCCATAAGGACATTTAGCACAACTCACTGGCAGACTCTGGTCTAATGGTCAAGTTTGTTTGTAAAAGTGAAAGCCTTAATAGTGGGAATATTTAAAAACAATTGTTTTCTGACTTAAAATTTTCCTAAAACCACAGAGATGTATATTGTATCTCTTACTAAAGCTTATTCAGACACAGTAAATGAATAACCAAGCTGGGAAAACTCCAGGCTTGTTTTTAGTCTCTGAATAGTTTAAAAAAGTTTTAATATGGACATATATATACATATATATATATAATATGGACATAATATATAACAGCCCCTTTTTTTAGTTCACTGTCTCACTTTAAAAAACTGAAAAGTTTAAAAGGAAAAAAATCTAAGAAAAAAAACTTTTTTTGGTTAAAGGAAAACCCCAAAAGTTAGTAGAAAAGTGTTGAGCCTAGAAGAGTTAAATGAGATAAACTTCAGTATATGTGATGGCACAGGTATTAAACAAGAGTGCACTGAATTAAAAAGTCAACATCTGTGGTTCTCCTGCACTAACATTGATACCTTTTTTGAATTGTCCATTGTGAGTTGTACAATGTTGTGGAAATGCAACAGAGTCAAAGGAGTACTTTGTAAAATGATTCAGACTCAGTAAGTGAATCAGTGTAACAAGGATGAAGCTCCAAGGTTGTTTTGAATGCAGGAAATTTAAAGAAAGAAGCTTTTTATCTGGATAAGGCAAGAATATCACAGGGACTCCAGAGGTGTCAGCCGAAATGCTGACAAAACAAATCACAGCACTAGAAAGGATTTTCTCACCCCACTGACAGATTAAAAAAAATCTTTTGAAAAAAATTAAGAAAAGGAATCAAGAAACATAATAAATTGCATTTTAAGGTGTGTTTCGTCTTGTAAAATCTGAGTAAAACTGACTTTGGGTGATACAGTAAATCAACCTCTGCCACATGGTGCACCCAGTTTAGCCTCTGGCAAAGACTTAATGCATCAAGGATGTCACTGAGTGCATACACTCCAAATTAAATCCAATATACTCCACATCCTGTTTGCAGACCAAAGAAAAACATTCAGTTCAGCTCAGTATATCACCTTCCATGCTTCCAGTAACTCTCTCTCTGTGTTTTCCTGCCTGCTTTTGTGCTTTTTTCCTAAAGATGACACCTACATTTTTGAGGGGAGTCAGCTCTGGCTCAACCTCTCTTCTTAAAACAGTCCTGTGTATATAATGTACCAGCAGCCTCTGTGGTTTCACACTGCTGTGCCAGTTTCTGCCCGGGAAGAGTTTGCCTTGGCTTAGCAGGAATAATACAGTATTGAGCTGTACACAGAGAGCAGAGAGGAGTGGTTGGAAGGGATGTGTGGGGTGGAATAGGTAACCTCTGCTTGTAGCCCCAGGCAAGACTGGGAATCAGTTCAAAGATTCCCCATATAACTCTGATTAAAAATACACAATGGATCTTTTTAACTTTCAAGACTAATAATTGATGAACACAAAGGCCCTCTTGAATTTTCCATGTGAAAGAGGAGCTGACATTCGAAGGGTTCACTGAATCTGAGCTTGTAGCTCTTCCTCCCTCCCTCCTTCCTCTCCACATCTTTCTGCTCTCCATCTCCTCGTAGCTGCGGGCTAATTGCAGCGATTTTAGATGATTGTTATTAAAAACAGGCGAGCGGCGGTGCTTTTTTCAAGCTGAATCCCCTGAAGGAGAGGCCCCGTCACACCGGGAGCGCCTGTGCATCCTAATGACTGCAATCAGGGCCTTCAAGAGCGAGGGCGCCTTTTGTTTTCTCTGACGCTACGAAGCAGGAAAAGAGATGCGCACACACACAGCATACACCAACACTCTTCAGGATGAATAAACCCAAAGAGAACAACATCGAGTGTGGCGGTCCCCTCTTTGTCCGTGCTTCCCTCTGCAGCACACACGCCTGAGCGGAACCCGAACCTTTACAAAACAGGAACAGCTTTTACATTCACAAATATATAGATCATGTTTTGTTTACATTCTAGACATAAACTGTGTGTCAAGAGGCTTCATTAAACTCGGAAGTTGAAGTTTGATTTCTTGCACTGCCAACACTTGTGGAGACATAAAGCAAAAGGTCAAAAGGTCAAAGTAACACTGTCCTGATAGTTGATGTGCAGTGCAAAACACAAAAAAAACCCCCATAAAAATGACAAACTAATTCTGCGGTTGGTCTGCAGCATTTTTAAATGCAAAGGGTAACACAAACTTTAAATACTCCTCCAAATCTAAAAAACACTGACAGGCTCTTTTAAAGTTATTTTTTAATATGGAAACATTATCTCTGTTGGTCAGTGAGACATAGTCGAATAAACAGATCATGAAAAACACTGATCAGGACCACAATCGAAACCACTGCTTCTTAAAGCAAATTCTAACTTTAAAGAACATTAAAAAAATCTAAAGAAAATCCATGAAGTTAATGAAGGAAAATATTAAATATATCATATTTGTGCTGGTTTTAATGGGAATGTGTAAAAGTCAGAATAGGCATTAGCTGACCAAAAAAAAATCACATTCTGTATTATTTATATTATATATGTATAAATATGACTTAAAGACAGACACTTTTAATCTTATTGTTTATTCCTGATATTTACCAATGAGGTTGTGTCGTATTTATACTTGAACAGTATTTCTGTGTGTGTGTGATAAAGTTGACCAGAAATGGAATGAACCGGCTTTGTTCTACGCAGCTCTGTTCATTCCTGTAAATGGTTTCTTTTTCTACCCAATAACAACCCTGAGGACATACACACAAACACACATGCACACACAAGTTTGTGCACACAGAATGCTCACAGTGTGTATTTGCAGTATTACCAGAGATTTAACAGTGTGATTAATTAAAGTGTAACTAAATCAATTCTAATTATCCAGCGGGGTCGGTTCTGATGTAAGGCAGCAGACAGCACAGTGACCAGCCACACCACGACTCATCTGATACAATTACAGCACACAAATTACAACACAGAGCAATCAGCACAAAACATAATCAGGCACACAGCGCTCACTTTGAACAAGTTAAATAGAAGCAGCCGGGGTCAGCCGGTGATCGATATCAGGGCTGTCTGCTGAGTTTGGATATGTGATAATATGGGCAGGAGGCGAGGAACCAGGAAATACTTGAACAAAATGAATAAGAGGGCAGGTCTGGTGCAAAAGAGCTGACTGAATACGCTGCAGATAGTGGAAAACAAGTACTGCAGGTGTGATTGTGTCAGTGATCAGTCAATTGAGGAGGTAAATGGACCAATGGGGAGCTGGGGCCTGACATAATTAGTGAGTGCCCATGTGGACAAAAGAGCCCATTTTAAAACAAGAGAGATAAAGTTTTTCTCAGTCTTTCAGAATTGTTTCCACTATTATCCTGTCACCATTCTGTCATGGATCTCTTCTAACATTTTCCTGTTTATACAACAGGATCGGACTCAGAATTTTTTAGTTATTCGGCATCTTCATAGGAGTAAACATACTGCAGAAAGGAGCTGCAAATCACATGTGACTATGGCAACATTATGAAACTAAATGTTTCACTGCACTCACAACCTGTGCTCCTTCAGGAAACATATTTGGTTATGGCTTCTTCATGACACTGAGACCTGTCAGCCCCTGTCAGACAGCCAAAACACTCCGCAGCCTGTGTGAAAGTGCAGGGAATGTTGTTTGTTGACTGACGGCTCTTCTCTTTCCTGCAGAGGGGCCTGGTAGCGAGTTGCTTTCGCAGTGTGGCTGAATGAAAAGCAGCTCGAACACAGACGGGCGCACACACACACACACACGAAATGAAAACATAGGACCTGTGGGCACAGGGTCCTCCACAACACTGTTGCCTTCTCCCTGCACATGCATTATGCATGAAGAACATGTAAATACGTTATACCGTGCATGCATTAATGATCACGGAGAAACTCGCAGTCTAAGCACCAGGGCAATTAATAAAAGATGGCGCCCAGATAAAGGCCCATACCTCCCCCGCTTCCTAAACCTCCACCCAACCTCCCCCACCACTTGATCCACTGAGACACATTTCATGCCAATTCTTAACCTTGTTTTATTTCTGTGCTGCTTGGGGGTGTGGTGCAGCTGGAATAGAGCTGAATAATGAATGGGGGCCATCAGAGTGCCCGACTACTGTAGAGAAAGTCTGCTCCACACGAGATACAGATACACACAACTGCTGTGGTCCTTATTGGATGCTCTGGGGAGGATATGAGGGGTTAACTGGTCTCTGCGGAGCTGTGAAATGAGGGCTTCATAGCCTGAAGACGATGCATAAAATATCTGCTCCAAACGTGCACACACAAACACATTCATATCACAAGTCACAAACAGCCAAAACAGAGACTTTTTAGTGGGTTTTGCTGACTGAGTTCTGCCTCAATACTCATGTCAAGCAACAGTAAAAGGAAAGGATGATTTTTCAGCTAATGGCATACTTGATAGAAACTGGAAACTGGTGCCTTTCTAATACATTATAGGACATATGCAACTTTGTACTTTAACTACCTTCCAAATGTCACATGTCTTGGTTTTTATGTTGGATTGAATCAAATTATTCAGTCAGTCCATCTTGGGTTGATGTACCATTTGTGACAACAAGATAAATAAATTGCAGGCAAATTGGAAAGACACACACACACACACTGTCTGAATCAGCCCCTTGAATGCACCGTAAATCCGTCATGAATGATGCTGTAGTCAGACTGCAGAGTTTTAGTTGCATTCAGATTGCCTCACAAACAATAAAGCAAAGGGTTAACTGCAGGTTTTGCCCATGTAAATTTAACCAAAGGCAATAATCATAAATACCAACTGTTATGCCCTTATTGAGGAACAGCTATAGAAGAATGACAGAAAACAAACAGTACCCTTTTACAGCCCAATTCAAAGAGAAGGAGGAAAGGCAACCAAGTTTAACATGAACAAAAAGCAGCAGCTGTATGTTTAAGTTGAAATCCTGATCTGTAACATACATACTACACAAAAATATAGCATTTAATGGTTTAATGTTTCTCATGAAACGACAGTAATTTTGACTGAGCTGCTTTTGATCATGGTGATGGATGATGAAATGTTGAATGAAAGTGGTCACTGGATTTGGAATTATTGAACTGGCTGTTGTACACTGTGTATCAGAGACAGATATGATCCCAAACAAACCATCTTCTTTTCTATTTATACATTGGTGAAAATGATTCAGTCACCTTCTCCATCCTGTAAACTTTTCCAGCAGCCACAAACCTAATATCTTCTAATTTCATCTCACCTAATCTCCCTCACTGTGACTCATGGACTCTACTACTGTTGCACCATTTTCAAAAGCTTCTGCATATGTTTCAAACTTGATTCTGAACAGAGTAAACTGAAGAGAACCAGAGAGAGGCAGAGAGGGATGGAGAGGCAGATGGCAGGGGACAGCAAAAGCTCTGCCTCGTCTTTTCTTTGTTCCACAGAGTATGAGCTGGCCAGGCTGACAGCTTGTCAATCTCAGCGACCGAGGGGACAAGATCTGGTGATGACCACTCTTCCTCTTCTTCTCCGCCTGTGATACCTCTCTGTCTCTCTCCGTCTGTCTGTGTCATTCCAGCACTTGTGTGCAACCACAGGCTGACCTTTCACCGCCACCATGCTCCCCCTGTCTATCAAACACCGAACAGGCGAGAGAAAGGAAAAAAAAAAGACTTCCCCCTGCAGCTAATGTTTCCCCCATCTTCTATGTGCTGATTTCAAGTGACAGTAATCACTGTTTATTAGCCCACTTTGCCCTTGTCATGTCCAAGAGCAGCAGCCACATATTAGAGTGATTAGACAATTAGGACCATTACAGTAATACACCAGCCAATGTCACACATCACACATTGCAGCGTGGATAGAGAGAGTAGACAAAAACTCGGTTGCTTTCCCTCCGTTACAATCATTTTCACAGCTCTAAGCCAGCAGAAAATGGGCTTAACAATTGCGGCTAGTGAGTACCACAGCCCTATTTAGAAACAGACTGCATTTTCTGTTCAAATTAACGGTGCGGGGGGGTAAAGGCACAAAGGGGAAAGGACTGTACTAAGTAGAGAGAGAAGATGTAACGAGGCTTATGCTGCAACACTAATTAACACAAGGCCCCATGCTTATTCCCTAAAAATTTACTCCACACGACCCAAACCGCTTCATTTATCTGAGCAAATGAGCAGAGAGATGTGTATCTACTTAAGCTGCTGCAGGTCAATTACTAAAGCTAAATAATTCACAGATTGTAATATTTAGGTCCCACAAAAATCCAATTTTAGAAACACTTCTACGCTGAGTAAATTCTTTCATAATTAGTATAATCAAAGCATTATGTGTAACAAATTATTACACGATAATATGAGGAGAGATAGTTAAATTCCATGTGTGCTTATATATGAAGTTAAACCAGTGCTCTGCTGAGAGAAGAGAAGAGAAGAGAAGAGAAGAGAAGAGAAGAGAAGAGAAGAGAAGAGAAGAGAAGAGAAG
>JAPZDY010000006.1:4692406-4712448 GCA_029783645.1 Ctenochaetus hawaiiensis | reverse complement strand
TGCTCTGCTGAGAGAAGAGAAGAGAAGAGAAGAGAAGAGAAGAGAAGAGAAGAGAAGAGAAGAGAAGAGAAGAGAAGGGGTGATGAGAGTGAGTGAGGACGAGAGGAGAGCCAGCATCTGGATACTGCAAGACATCACAGAACTCTGATGGTCAACCTCTCCTCTTGCAGGAGGGGTAAAAAGGAGGGAAATCTGTTTCCTGTCATCTTCCATCTTGTCAGTCTTTGTTCAGACATCTTGCATCTCCTCCACCAGCTGTTTGCTGCCTGTGCTGACAGATGGCTGCTTCTCTTTGATATGCACCCTCCTCTGGCCCGCTCTCCCTCACACTCCCCCCCTCACTGGGTAAAACTTTAAGGGAGAGAGCCAACTTGGGGATGGACTACAGTGGATTCACAGAATGCAGGAAAAGCTAGTTGGTCACACTGAGAAACTGTTGGCCATTTGCAGAACACAATGGTGTATAGTAAACAGACTACTCCCCAATGTCCTGATAGAAAATAATGATCTAGACATTACGAATCTGAATGCTGGAGCGTATCCATGCGTGTGTGTGTGTGTCTGTGTTTGTGTGTGTGTAGATCTGTTCCGCAAAGCTGTCCAAGTTAGACAGATTTTATTCCAAACCTCACTCAGAGGGAGGCTGTTGAAAAAAAGCATAGGATTGTTTCTTTGGAGCACGCCAGCTGAGATTGGCATTGCCAGACAGTTATACAAGTTTACATTCAGACAAAAAGCAATTGTTGGGCTTTGCTCTCCAGCCGTCTGCGAGCATGTGATCCATCCTTCCATAAATCTGACATTCCCACAGCTCACATTGCCAGGCTGCCTGTGTGTGTGTGTGTGTGTGTCTGTGTGAAGCGTCACTACGCTGCATGTGAGCGTGAGATGGGACAACAGAGGGCTCTTTGAGCCAGGGTACCAGGGTCTGCCCATGCAGCTCAGGCAGCTCAACTATGGGAACCATTCCCGTGCCCAGTCATCCAGCAGGCTGAAACCAGAGCTGCGAGGAGCGGGCAGCAGAAGGCAGGCCGGATCCGGCATTCCAATGGGAATTTAACTGGGGCTAATGAGCTTGGGGAGGACTCCTCTGAGGGGAAAATGAGGCACACATTCACTGTGCAGCTCTATGCTGCCTTTACTCAGACTCAAGAGTGTGGGCGAATCTGTGATAACAAGCAAAGCACAAGTTTTCCAATATTTAGTGGTCAAGCATAACCAAAAAAAAAAAAAAAAAAACACAGCAGGTTCCAATTTTAAGAATATCATTTTGGGGAACTAAGGACAATTTTGAGAGACAAGCTTTTCTGGTGATAAGATTAAAACTACTTTCATATCAACCCCATTATATAGCCGGTTAGCTTACCTTGGGACATGGGCAGGAAACAGGGGAAAACAGCCAGCCTGGCTCCGTCTCACAGTAATGAATCTGTCCAGCACCCTAAAATTTCACTAATTAACATATTATAACTAACTTGTTTAATCTGTACTGAACTCAAAAAGTTTGTCATTTTATGGAGGTAAGCGTTAGAGATATATTTAAAAAAAAACACTTAAAGATAAAATGAAAAAGAACACAGATAGTATCCAGCCTCCCATCTATCTGGGACTATTTCTTGAAAGTTATTGGCTGTTAGATGTCAATATTTGTGTACTTAGAGCAGATATGTTAACAGGTGGTAATTACACATCCTTTTACAATAATTTTGGCTATTCAAATTGATTCCTGTGCAAATTTGGTACACAGAAAGTCTCCATATACAGTGAGCTGCCATTAAAGAAAAAACCCTCACTGTAGAGTTTTTAAAATGGTTAATATTTCATAAAAAATCTTAAAGAATAATAATTTAGATGAAAATGCCTTTTTAAACCTGACACCAACTGTTGTGATGAAAGGTGAAAGAAAATTAAACAAACAAGAATAAAACCAACGATTTTACAAATTGTTGCACCATTTCTACTTAAACACCTCCTTTGTCTTACTCCAGTCTGACTATGATGCAGGAATTAGGCCAGCACCACTTTCGCTACATATATTTTTAATGTTTGTGTTATAGATTCACAGATCCTGCTGTCTTTCCTTAGGTTGTGTATAAGAGATAGAGATAAGAAGCGACAGGCAAAAGCATACTGCCTGTGTGGGTGAAAGTTGTCTTTCCAGTTGGCTAGGCATCCAGTCATTCGCTCCATCCATCTGTCAGGTCTGTCCCTAGTGGCTACACTGAGGGCTCACTCTCTCTCCAGCTCTCTCTCTAGCCTGCAATTGTTCAGTGATCCAGACACCGGTCAGCCGCTCCCTCTCTCCATCCTGTCTTCCACTGAGGAGGCTGGAGACCGGGGACGCAGAGGCAGGCATTGCCTTGTTACAGCCCACTCACTGTGTTTACATCCAGCAAATTAACACAAACATGGCAGGGGGATAAGAGATCCTGCCTGGGGCCTGAACCTAGCAGCAACTGCCACTTACATTACTCACACACATACACACACACACATACACATAGGCTCACAGAAAAAAAAGGAAAGCAAAAAGCTCCTGTGGCTTCAGAACTCACTGGCAGTGTCATGGTTCTGAGTTTCAGACAGAGTGAAGAAGGCAGCAGAGCATTTTCATCATACACTTTAAACAAGAGAGCTACAATTATTTCATTTTGGTGTGCACTTTAAATGTGTCTTCCAACTATACTGCACATTAAAAAACAAAGCAGAAGTAAGTTCAAGAAGTCTGAGCTTCTCCTTCCAGTCATCATCCTGCCCTGACAGCCTCTTCATCTGTTAAACTACCAGATAATTTAGTTCTACTGCTCACTTGTCCTGCACAACATGAGCAGGCACACAAGATGCCCGCAAAACCACTTAGCTCTTCATAAACAAACAGATCTAACAGAGTGAAAATCTGACTAGTCAAGCTACTTTACTCCCTCTAAGCTTCTGTTGTCTGCTCTGTGGTGGAGGCTTTTGTCTGACAGATGTTTACAGGGGATGGGCGATGTTTCCTCGCTGCGTGCTGCCTGGGAAAACATCTGGAGTTTGCAGGGATTTACCAGTAATCCCTTCGGCAAGCTGTGGAGTGCTCTCCTAGAATTTCAATGTGTCTGTAAAAGTAAGCAAGCCTCTCTTAAAAAAAAAAAGAAAAAAAAAGACAGGACCGCTTTGCGACAAGCTTCACCAGGGTCAACAGTTTCTTAAGCTTCTTACTGCTACAGCTTTTAAGCATAAACAAATTAAAGTAGCTTGAAAATGGCTCCAATAAACACTTCTTAAAGTCCTCCAAGCGTGGATGGATGGGCAGAGGGATAAAACTTTCATGCAGATCAACTCACTCATTATTTGAGGAAAAGGATCTGCTTTTTCCGTTGAGATTATTACACTAGAGGAATCTTTTGAAGCAGCGAATACAATTAGAAATATGTAAAAGACTGGAAGCAAACCAGCAGACAACAGTCTCCCAGTAGATGTCAAATAGACGTTTAAAGTCTTCCTGAATTTCCCAGAACGGTGCACAGGAATGTACCATCATTGGTTTCAAGCTACTCCCTGAGTTTATGTTTGAAAGAGGTGATACCACCCAAGAGAGGTTTCCACACCATGTGTCTTTTATATAACTGACATCTTCAGAGACAGAAATAAGCCTCCCTTAATGATAACCCACTCTGCACTCTCTGGTTTTCACAGTCATTATAGTCATTACAGTCACCCCCTACGATTCAGCAACCCAAGCCTGGTACACAGGCTCAGTAAATACAGAATCAATCCACAGTATACAGCCCCTCTGTCTATGTGGGAGCGTGGAGACGGGGGCCACATCTTGCATGGCAAAGTTTGGAAAAACAACTCCAAGTGGCCTCAACAGTATTACATCAGGGACATGTCATCTAACAGCAGTGGGTGAATTACTCATCTTATGACAAAGTACATAAAACAAGGCCATTACAATTACTAACAACATTGTGTTAAGTTTTTCCAACAAAATGTATTTGCATAATATTTGGAGACAGTACCACATTAGCCTGTCTATGTGGGATCAGTATGGTCTTTTTTGTTGTTCTTCAAATTGCTTTCAAAAAGCTGTGACCACGACACTGAGTGTAAAGGAGGCAAAATCACAGGCTGTGTTTTAGAAAGCATTATGGAGAAACAGAGGCATGATGTAACTATGCTAGTGTTTAGTGGACCAGTAGGCACATAAATCTGCCAGTGTTTAGAAAGCCACAATTTGTTTGGAGGGTTGAACGTAATAACAGGAGCCTTGAGTGTGTCATTTTGTTGAAAACATGGCCTGAATGATGAAGTTTGATCCAAAATAAATACAACTCAGAGATAAATATTGTGTTGTGTGCAGGGCACTGTATGTATACACTCTGAGCTCTACTACACACATCAATATACTGTTTTTCTACACCATAAAAAGCTTTCCATCAATACTGCACATATTTAAGACAATAAACAAACAAGTCGACCACATGACTGTCACCCACTGCCAAATGCAAACTCAGCCAAAAGAAACAAAGAGCATGCTCTAGCCCCACCTCAAACAGAGCTTACACACTCAGGCATCAATATTTACAATAGAATAATACAAAATATTAGACACAGAGATTATTTATTGTTGTTATTTTTAATTAAATTACAGTTGCTGTTAATTTTTTGGACTTTTGTACAAAAGTTGGACTTTAAACAAAACCCATGCTTGTTATTATGCTGTTGTATTGATACATTGGCAAAAGTTCCGAGTGATATTTTTACTTCTGACACCAATAAACAATTGGTAAAACTTTTGATTCTGTTCCTGGTGAACAAATGAAGTGCTGCACAGTACTGTGCATGCAACAGCTGCAATAATAACTTCCGTGAGAATTCTAAGATGCATCCCTTGATCAGACTCCGCACCAAAATTGCATGCAACTTTTTGGACCAATGGACCTGAAACCTGGGTTTATAGCCATGATGCAGAAACCAAAGTTTAATTTGGGGAACAAAAAACATGTCATAGAGCAAAATCTGGCAAGTATGGGAGGATTTGGAGTGACAACTGTGTTGCCAGCATGACACAGCTAAGGTCATTTGTCCTGAATGTCCTCCTTAGCGTTGACTTCCTGACTCTATCCCTAATTCACAGAGCACAGTCCCTCAAATGTCAAGGAAAACCACCAGCATGTGTGGTTGCACTTCTGACCAAATGCATCTTCTTCAGTCTTGGACGCCTAAGGAAGTAAGACAGAGCTCTTCTTTTGTGTAAACTGATGTTTGGTCTCTGGGTCAAAGCAGTAGACACAACTCTGATCCCCAGGGATGATCCCCAACATGAAGTTTGAATCCTCCTGGACTTGTTGACAGAGATCCATGCAGACTCTGACACTGTGTTGCTTCTGCTCAAGAATCAGGAAGTAGTAGTGCCCAGGTACCAGTGGTCACAACTTTGTATGTAACTTCTGGTGATGGTCAAGCGATGAAACTTAAAACACTTCTTAAAACACTGCTTGCACCTACCACATGCACAGTACTGTGCAGCGCTCTGTTAGTGTGCAGCAGGAACACACTCAGAAGTTTTCTGGTCACACCTCATTTACAAAAAAAATACAAATCTGTGTAAGCCCATGACAGCAAACAAGTTGATTAAATAACAACAAATAATAATGTATACCTAATCTTTCAATTGTTTATATGATTATATTTATGAATTAGATATTTTCTTTGGTCATTGAACTTATTCTCCCTGACTGTCCACTCAGTCAAATGCCCTAAGAAAACAATGTGTCTCACCGAGAACAGCCGGCAGGCCATGGGAAAGTTAACACACCAATTGCAGGGCACTCAGTGTGTTCAATTAAATTAGTCCAGTGTGAGTCAGGTTGCTGTTCACCCTCTGTGGGTCTGGGGCCCCAGAGTTGGCCCACTGGGGGGTCTTGGCACTGGCTTAAAGGACAAAGAGCTGGGAGCAGACACACAGAGCAGGACTTCAGTGTTGTGTTGGAGGGAGGAGGAATATAACCCACCTCCAGCTTCCCCTCAGTGTCTCCCTCCCTCCATCTCACACTCTCTCACTTCAGGACATGAGCCCACACACGGGGGTAGCAATTACCCTTTCCCCAGACTTGGATAACCCTGGGTGCTTGACCCAGAAGCCACCATGTTTCATGCCCTTCTAACCCTTTCTCTGCAGAGAGCGAGGGAGGAAAGACAGGCACTCAGTCAAAAATGGCAGCACTTGTTTAAGGTCACTTCCTACTCGCATGCTGCTGAGAGCGCCGTTGTCAATCACACGTAATCACACAGACGCTGGCTGCTCCTAGGCGTACAGCTGGGAGCAGGACAAGCAGACCACTGCATAGGCCCTTCTTCTCCTCCTACACTCACTCAGTTTCTGCCCGAGACCCCCATGAGCACTGACATACACATCCTGTTCTTACTGTATGTAAACTTTATTTCAACATAGGCACTGAGAAAACTACACGAGTAATAGAAAAGCCAAGCCACCAAAGTGAGAGACTAGCCTGACATACAGCACCAGCTGCTCAAAATGCTGAAATATTCACATTTTGTATAGTACAATTACCATCTGAAGCTTCTGCAACCAATCGAAAAACTGCAAATTACAGAAATTTCTGATTCAATGAGGCTTGTCACAAATCTGCTTGACCATTACATCTATTTTTTTGCTCCTTTACTTACCAAGATCACTGTAATAAAAATCAACCAGCCATCACCCTGCCTCCTTCTGCTTCATTGTCTCTTTTATGCTCCTATTTTTTAAGAAAAAAAATCAAACTTGAAGTGGAAATGTTCTGACTTACCATACACCAAATGAAATTGGAGGAGCAGTCGGTGGAGGAGAAAGCAACATGGCACTGAACTCCTCCTTCCACTTTCACACCAGACGCTGCCAGGGAACAGGGAATGGCCGCTTTAGCTCGTCTGAACTGTTGTCTTTGCTGAGTTATGTGACAAATCTCCATTTCTGGAGCTTTCTGAGCAGGCTCTGCTGACCACTGCACTAATGGCTGCATATATCTTTAATAATGCCACTGTGGAGGTGTTGTTCAAAACCATGAAGTGTGAGGCATTTTTTATTTCAAAGGAGAATGTGTTTTTCTGCAAGATCTTAAAAAACCAAGATTCAAAATATTCTGTTCATCTGTGTCCACGGTTAATAACTATGGACAACTTGGCTCTTAAAAGCACATGTTGTTGATATCTGACTTGACAGGCTGTAAAGAGGAATCATTTAATAGACCTGGTTCTAAAAGAGAAAAAGAGCAGCCATCTTCTCATCTCTCCACCTTAAGACTGCTCAAGTACAAAATGGCAGACCAGATGGAGACGGAGCACCTCAGGCACCAACAGATGCTCCCATGGGAACACTTGGCATATTCTCACTTATTCACAATAATAAGCCTTATTACAGAGAAGCCAGTCCAGCACATGCACACTGCTGTTTCATATTTTTATAGCACCAAATGTTCTTACTAAACAGTGAAGAGTTAGACATAAACCACAGTAAACAGAGCTCTGCTTCACCATGTTTTATGTACAGTAATGAGATAGCTTCATTGATTCTACAGGGCAGACACCTGATGCTGACCGGAGAACTTGATCGGCGTGAGGCGCCACCACCAAAACCGTCATGACACAAAGGGAGACATGGCATGACTGGGAGCCTGGCTCAGCGCTCGGCCAGCTGACTCAGTGGACGGTCACTGGTGGCTGACGTCTGGCCTGCAAACTGCATCACAAGCTAAACGACTGGTTAAGTAACCGATCTGAAGGTAACTGTAACACTAGCACAGTTACTAAAATTTGAGGAGGGTGCTAGCTGTTGGCCCCAAGCTTTGCTGTCTCAGTGTGATGCCATCCACACACAGAGGAGCAACACTGAGGACTCGAGCCCGTCAGACTCCAGCTTTAGGATCCAGTGCTTGGATGATTCTGACGTCAATAAAACTAAAGCATTAAAACTTAAGAAGGACATTTTATCACAAGACAACATCATGACCTCATCAAACATTAAAGTTTCTAGAGCCGGTTTTGTGTATATATCACTACTACTTTTACACCACCGTATTTTATGTATTTTTCTTGTACCTTCTGTTTCACTATTTCACATTAGTTTATTGATATCTGGATGACAGACTTCAAATTTAACATGTGGATAATGTGTTAACAATTTTCATTTCGCATAAAGTGTAATAAAATCTTATTAAATGCTACATGTGTCAGGCCCCTTGATACTAGCATACAACCCTTCCTTCAGGTAATGTAATCCAAAATTTAAACTACAGAACTTCACACTCCAGCAGCGAGGGGACGAAATGCAAATCATCACACCTTTTAAAAACATTTAAGCAAGTCTTTGCAGCTTAATGGGTTCAACTACATTTGCAAGAATATGTTTTTACTGTGACAAGCAGTGTCAAAAAATGCAATACTTTGTTCTCAGTTAGACAAGCCCTTATAAAACACACTAAACAAACTGGATCAAACACAGCCTTTTTTTAAGTACATCAGTCTGCCTTCTAATAAAGAACTTTTTACCAAAGGCCGACAAACCAGCTCCACTATGAATTTAAAACAGCCCTGAGAGGAGATAAAGAATGCTTGTAAAGTGTATCCATGCACAGCTACTAAAATTCAACCTTTTCATGGGAAATCAGAATCATGTGTTTAGATATTGGGTTGGAGACTGTGAGGACAGAAAGAAAGCCAAGGGAAAAAACCCATAAACATATGGACTTACCTTCTCATTGTATTTGAACTTGACATAAAACCAGCTGGACTTGATCATCCTTCTGTCCTCTGCCGCTGACTGATTCAGTGAGCTGAGGGAAAGTCTGAGTCTCCTCCACCGAGCGATGCTGAATGTGCAGTGCGGTGACACTGAAATGTTTCTGCGACTTTATCCTACTGGTCTTTCC
This sequence comes from Ctenochaetus hawaiiensis, assembly GCA_029783645.1. NCBI lineage: Eukaryota > Metazoa > Chordata > Actinopteri > Acanthuriformes > Acanthuridae > Ctenochaetus > Ctenochaetus hawaiiensis. Next base: position 4,703,536 of record JAPZDY010000006.1, on the reverse strand, counting down.
TTCTCGCTCTGTCTCTGGCTTCTAGCCTCTGTGCCTGCTACCGTTTTTTCACTCCCTTGTCTTCGTGCTGTGCTGTGGTGTGGTGTGCGGTGTGTGTGTGTGTGTGTGTGTGCAGAGTGTGTGGTGTGACGGACTTGGAAGGCTGACAGAAGAGCTCCTCAGATGGGCTTCAGATGTGTTCGGCAGTGGCAGCAGATGCCAGCAGAGGAGAATGTTTCCCTTCTGAGTGGGTAAACTCTAGAGACTGAAGCCTCAGCCTCTCTCACAGACCTCTCCCTCTCTCCTTCTTCTAACTTGCCTATCTATCCTACATGCTCCCTTTCTCTCCCTCTCTTGCTCCTTTTTAATGTTCCCTTTTTCTGGCCCTTTGCACACTCAATGTCTCCCCCCAGTGCTTCCCATTGCTCTCTTTTATGCACCGTTAAGCTCTTTCAGTCTGACCTCGTTTAACCCCCTTCTGTATCTATTTCAATCTTGTGTTTCTTTGCCCTCTGTAAAGTAACACTGTCTGCTTTATTATTTCTACAGACAGCAGCCCCTGATGTCGGTCTGACCCTGAAGGCGCAGCATTCCCATAAGCCAAATAAACTCTGACGGCTGAACAAATGTGCCTCCAAAACGCTCTGTCAAATGCAGTTAAGTCGAGATCAGATTGGATACAGCTCAACTCTGCATGATAGTTTCAAATATTTACAAGGGATTGTTAGCGTGCTAATATGCCTGTTTCATAAAATGCCAACTACTGGTTCACTGGTTATTCTTAATATTAATATGTTTAAATATTTGGGCCCTGTTTCTCAATGAAGACCAAAAAAAAGAAAAAAAAAATCAACTGAATGAGAAACAGTATAGCTGCAGGCCCCCAAAACCCCCAAAAATGAGCTGAAAGACAATGTACAGAACTGAGAGGAGCTGCTGGGTTAAATCATACATTTCTTTGGGTTTGTCTGTCCTTTTACATTACACATCATGGTCCCTTGTTCACAAACAAGTACTCATAAGAGCAGCTTTAAACTAAAAAAAACTTTTCTGCATAACGTCTCTTGATAACTGTGTATTCATGACTTGATAAACAATAAACAAAGTTCTGCTTTTTAAAGATTCCTTCTCATGCAAATCAAGTTATTTTTACTTTGTGAGCAAGTCCACATTATTTTTATTTACTGTAAGACACAGTGTGTGTAAAATAAGAAATAAATGCTGTGTCAGAGCATTTCCTCTGGGAACTGTGTACCAATAACAGTCTGATAGACATGCATATGACATCTGTTTGACATGACATCAGTTGCTTTATTTTATTTTTCTCTGGTTTTATCTACTGAATGTGTCTGAATGTGAAAGATTCTAAATACTGTTAGTCTGCCTTGTTACATGATGATTTATTTTAAATGCTAAAAAGACATGTCATATGGCTTTGGGCTGTTGTTGGAGAAAACTGTAGCACATATTTCTTAAAACAGTTGGTCGGCTAGCAAAGCTGCTCATGAGGTTTGTGTATTTGATGAGCAGAGTTTCTGTAACAGCAGCCACTAAGTGTGTCACACACTCCTCTGTAGCTGCACGCAAGAACGTGGATAAAGATAGAGGGGATGACAACTTTGATCCATGTATACTTCATGAGGGCAAGGGTGCAGAGTTACATTTTAGCCAAAGTAAGGTGTGAACCTGTGAGATGTTCACAGACAGAGAGACAAATACAATAACCATTTATGCAACTGAATGACTCACTGTAACAAGCTGAATGAGGACATAGTTTTTTTCAGATCCTTTCAGAGCAGGTGAACAGTTTTAACTGTCTTCACAAATGTCATGTGTAAAAAATACATTGAAAGAGATAGAGATACAAAGCATCTTCACACTGGGAACAAATTGAAAATGCAAGGTCAACATGAGTAAGACCACATGTTTAAGTAAGTAGGGATTGATCTAGTGCTTGAGGCAGATGTTGTCTTTTAACGTAAATGAAGCCTAAAATCAAGTACTAACACTTTACAAAAGCTTGTTATCATCACCAATACGAGCAGGTAAAGATATCCTGTCATCAAAATAAGATTCCAGGATTAGAAATAGAAATTATCAGAAAGAATGATTACCAGCCAACAATACAACAAACCAACAATGAGAATTTACTGAAGACAAAAAAGCACAAAGTGTCATTTTCGTCTGGTGAGATGGATACAGTCTACAGAAATATAATATTTAATGACTGTGCTGTTCTTTACTCTGTCTCTCACTGTAGTAAAAAAAAAATGCTACAAATCTCTTTTCTCTTGCATTTAAAAACTAAAATAATGTCTCCACTTCTGTTGACACTGCTACACCATTCTGTCATGAGCATATTTAGCAGAGACTGTTGGGTTTGTTTGACCAAAATGTGTCTGATCAATTTATTCAGGATTTAAACAGAAAGCTGTACAGTAACAGGGTTTCAGCAGGGGGCAGCAAACTGACAATGAGACCTGGAGGCTAGTCATCTAATGTGAGGGATTTAAGACCAACAAAGGCACAGACAGAGCAGAGAATAGGCCACCCAGCCAATGTTTATATTCTGCCACTCCCCTCGGCCCACCAGGGCCCAGATCCCGTACACACATCGCCACTGTGTATATAATCATGTCACCTTTGACTATGGTTTGAAATGTCTGCCAGCTAGAATGAGCTCCTGTACCCCACAGGATTTAGCCAAATTTGGCGGCTCCTGAGTTAAAGTGAGGCAGCCTATCAATCAGAACAGCAGCGGGTTATAAACAAAGTTAATCAGACTCAGTAGGGCTAATAACCACAGAAACATAGCCTCCGTCGGCCAGATCTGTGCCCAGACTTTTGTGCCAGTGCATGAAAAAGTCTCTGTTACTATGGTCTTCAATTTTAAACTTTCGTCTTAAAATATATTTCAAATTTTGTGTCATGAGACACTTTAGTATTGATGTACATAAGAGACAGGAGGTGTCACTGCTTGTGCAGTGAGTGATGCTGAACATGGGTTTTATTTAATGCATTAGTGTAGTGTTAACAAGTAATAACATTCTTTGTCTAGCTGATATGCTCTCATTAATAGGTTTTATCCACTCAGTTTTATTGGTTGTCAGTTACCAAGTCGGCGGGTCCCAAAGATCCAATATCTGACTGGTTCCTCTCAGAAAAGCACTCAGAGCAGCTGCACGGAAAAAGTGTAGCTCTCTGAAAAGACACTGAGTTCAGTGCTTTTCCTCCAGGCAGACACATGCTGCCTCATACAGGCTCTGCACATTGGAAATAATTAAAAAAGATGGTGTGTGGACAAAAGCTCTGTTGATATCACACTGTATGATCTCTGTAAATCTTTTTTATTAAAAATTACAAAGCTTTTCAAAAGGTCATGCTTTGAAAGGTGATATGATCTAACAGTTATCGATTTCATCTGCAGGTGTTGTGAAGCTGTTGTCTGGACAGTTTACCTTTATTACAAGCCTGGAACTAGAGCCATCATCTAAACTTCTGTTTCAGCCAAATACTAACAAATATTTGGGATACAGGGGCGGTTTAATGAGTAAAGAACAGAGAAAAATATCCTTATTTACTGGTCTGCTGCCCACCAGACAAACATTATGTACTAGCTATTTTTGTCTTTTCTATGCAGGAGTCTTGAACCCGTCACTCTTCATCTTTGTATCCTTTCACTTTGGATTCTTTTTTCCACGGCTGGTGGTGAAGTATTGTCAGGTGGGCTTACCTGCAGCAGTTGGCGTAATCAAAAGAAAAACAAACAGCAGGTTTCCTAGATTTGGTGTTGCTAGGGGCCTGTTGTGTGTTATGGTGTGTGGGCTGTTGTATACTGTTTGCTCCACTCCTGTTTTGTCCTCCTTACTCTTCTCACTCTCTCTCTCGTCTTCTCACTTTCCACTCCCCTCATGTCACCCACGGGGAGTCTGGAGTGCTGTAATGGTAAGTGACAGCCTGCCTGCCTGCTCACTTCCCACACACATGCCTACGCTTGGCCATGTCCCCCATGGCCATCCCTGCGCCCCGATAACAGAGCTGCGAGAGCTCAGAGGGCTGAAATCCAAAAACATGAAAAAAGCTCAGGGAATCATTCCACTGCCTGCTGTGTATTTAGACACAACACAAAGACTTGAACAAGGCTGAAGAGATGACGTCATCGCTTTTGTGATAATGTGTTTAGGACTATAACACACACTTGCTGGAGATTATAAGGTTATCTTGAGATCCTTTTGGATCTCCAGTTAAGCAATTAAACATAGCGTGCAAAGAGATCATATCAAAACAATTAACTCCAGGGCAGCAGAGTGGAATAACACAAGGTTAGGGAGCATTGTTTCCGCATGGTTTTATCAGCAGCCAGCAGAGGCCAAGAAGGAAAAAATGGGTTTTCATGCTCCAGTTTTTGGACAGCTAATGAATACAGTGATATGTTTCAAAAGTGCATGTAATTGTAAGATGATATTTTCCTTTAGATTTTTTGCTCTCTGAACCCCTCTTACCCATAGAGATAAATCGAAAATTCACTTAAGAAGTGTACAGAGGCCCTGGAGCTCCCTGCCTGCACAGGCACCTCCTTACTGGGGGGCAATGTTTCTCCTGGGGGTGAAGACAGACCTATGAGTCTGTGTGTTCTGTATAAACATGCATGTGTCTGCATACATTGCTGGCTGTCAGTGCTCATTTAAGTGTGTCCTTGCTCAATGAAACATGTTTGCATGTGAAACAAAGTAAGGCTACATTCACACTGTTTGGTTTTCGTTTTGAAACTAAAATGATTTTCTGACAAGTTGAACATATTTTGCGACGCATGTAGATATCAAATGACCACTGGTGTGAACGGGGCATGCTCAGGCCAGTGTACACAGGTAGAGCAGAGGTAGTTGCATAGTTGCAGAGGAGTTTTACAGAAAAAGAGAAGCAAAAATAACGCTAAGCTGAAACTGTGGGTGAGAGGAACATAAGACCATCATGGCAGTGAATAACTTGGACTGTGAGTCACACAGAAAATGACACATTGTGTTAAAAACCCAATCAGAAAGCATTATCCTGCTAAAAGTTTCCAATTCTCCCCATTTAGACGACAATATATTCTAGAAAATTTCAAACTGAAATGAGGTCAGCAGTGTGTCAACAAGTCTTTTTGGGTTCTGAAAAATCAGAATGGTGTTAGTACGAGCTGGAACATAGCAAAAGTGATGCCTTTTAAAATGAAAGAACAGTGTCTGAATGTAGCTTAAATTTTCGTACTTATTTGTCTTGGTTTCAGCAGGCAGTGTTACTTTGCTATCTCTCATCTAGCTACAGCAGCCCAGATGTACAATCCCCCTGAGCTAGGACGCTTCAACCTTATTCCAATTTTCCACTGAACCTGCTGGCATGAAAAAAGGGCAAGTACGAAGGAGAAAACACTGAGCCATTCTGCAAAAAGCTCCCTCTCCACTTCCCTAAAACGCTCTTACAAGTCGCTTTAATCTGTAAGCTCTCAGGGACTAACACAGCTCTGTACTGTTAAATGCAACATGGCTGTCTTTCAGGATTAAATGGAAGGTAAAGAAAAGACAACAGGAAAGGCAAAGGGAGAGAAGAGACAGCAATATTTCTTAGTTTGTGACCTTCCAATTAGCCTTTACCTGGATTCAGAACGGCCGGTGAGGGAGGGAGGGAGGGAGGGAGTTACATGAACTGATTGTGTGATTGTGTCTGCTAGTCTTAGACTTCCTGCTCTCTCTCTGGCTTGACATGGCACCACACAGTGCATGTTTCCTCTCCGCAGGCTGTATTGGCCAGCAACACAAAAGGTCATTTCCTGCTCTCCACACATACAGATATTAGAGTTGAAGCTGACTCTTTCTGATGGCCAGATAATATGGGCCCGAGTTCCATCTAGGCCACAGCCAGAAAATCACATTAGCCCCCCCTGCTAATACGGGGGATTACAGCACAAGGAGGCCTTGGCACTACTGCTGAAATGCAGTGAGGCAACCTGTGTGTCAGGAGGAGCAGCTTTATTCTGAATTTCCTCTTTAGGGAGAGAGCTGTGCAGTGACTGGCAGAAGATGAAATGTACAGTATGCATATTATTTCAAAACATATGCAGTGTAGAACTCAGATAAAATGATCTATAAATATTCCTTTAGTTTTCTGTGCCTCTTAATAATAACTGCAAAGCCAGTTGAACACCATCCAACAATGTCAACAAGAAGAAAATATGATATGGAGAAAACAAAATAGGTAAGTTCCAGTATACTTGTTTTGGCACTAGAGGTTGTATTTTATAATTCTTTTGTCAATATATATGTTTTCTTGTGTTTTTTTGGTAAAATGTTGAATGAAATATCAAATGCTCAGAGGTTTTCCAGTCATGTAGGTTTAATTTAAATACAAAATGTGTCATTTCAGCTGTTATAGATCTCTTGATCAAAACAATGACAACTGTAGAAGAAGTTTGATGAGGTTGTGAAGCAGCGTGGGATCAAGCAGCACAACTTCATCTTAAATATAGTTACAGTCTTCTCTGAGTTGAAACTTTGTTGAAAACACATGGGATAATTTGATATCCCAACTCAATATAATACATAACAAAGATATAGTCCTCAGTGTCATTACCTTGAGGTAATTTTCATAAAGTCTACTAATTACAAAGGTCAGCCTTGCAATGCAAGGCTCTAGGGGTCAAGTCCAAGATCACCCAATTAGCAGGAACCCTTTATTAATGTCTATACAAAATCTCTTGGCAATACATTTAGAAGTTCACAACATTTCAGCAAATAGAACAACAATTATCCATCGACCCATGCCACTAGCATACCTGCTATTCTATAAAAAAGCAGCTTGGCAAAAAAAGTGATATACATACAGAGATCACAGATCAATGTTAAGGAATCCTGGCAGAGACCGTCCAGAAGTCAAAAAGTCAGCAACTCTGTTTTAAGAGCACTCTACAACCAAGCAAAAAACCAAAGAAACACTGCTGGAGCATTGTATAACTGTAAACCGATGAGCACATCTCTGACATCATCGTTGACGGGTGTATTTCTGGTGAGTGTTACAAGTGGGGATGTTCTCTTTTGGATGTGATACTGACGCAGAGGGGAAAATGCACAATCTAACTAATGTATGTGTAATTTAATCTTGTCAGTGTGGCAGTAGAATGTTTGAGTGTCTGTGTTCAGTATGTGAGTAAGAGGCCATTTGGGAACACACGGCTGAATGTAAGTGTTAGAAAGCACCCTCAACTGGAGGGAGAACAAACGATGTGAAGAGGTTGAGCACGAGTGTGAAAAAATGCTTGGATCACACTTAGGTGAAGAGGTCACACACTGTTTTATACTGTGAAACTGCCTCCATTATTAAGAGTTACATTTCCAGCTGTCCTTCAGTCCCACTATTCTCACCTAACTGACAAGACAGTGTTTGTCACCTCTTAACTGAGAATATTTAAAAGTATAAAAACGTCACAGCGATAAAAGCTAAGTGTCATAATATATGTTTATATGAAACCATGACCTTGTAAAGGCTTGGAGTTAGAACTACGGATGGATGCCTGCCTGCGAAAAACACACCGCAAACACTGATTTATACACACCATCGTCATACATAAAACACGCAGACACACATACTCAGAATGTTATTGTCTGTCTGAGTCCCAAGCCAAGACTTCATTTGGAACTTATTTCCAAATACAACTCAGCAAGCAATTTGGACAGAGTTCTGGTTGAGGAAGGTAAAAAAAAAATAGGCACCAGAGAGTAAATACGCATGAGAAAAAGGAGGGGAAATGATTCCATGTTCCAATGACTTACAGATGCATGAGCCGATGCCAGCTCCATGATGTTACAGCTTTCCTCCTCCCGGCCTAAATGCCTTTGCACGCATTAACCTCTCCTCTGTTCTACAGGGGAAGCAGCCCGAAGACCCAGTCGTCTCAGGGTCAGTCGTGGACAGATCAGATGAACACAGGAAACGGAGATAAACACAGATTAATTGCTCACAGACAGAAGACTTGGGACAGGGTTTAGTTGAGCGTTATAAGGCAAAGGTTCAGCAGTGGGACAGCTTGAAGTTGGGCAGAAGCTGGACTGATGCTAAACAGAGCTTCTTTTTACATGTGCACCCTGAATATCCACATTCTGAATGACTATTAGAGAAGAAAGAGGGAGGCGTTTGAAAGGAAGAAAAAACAGAGATGAAAATTAGAGTCAGGAAAACATTAGTTAAGGAACCTGCTGGCAGCAGGAGAAAAAGTACATAAGTAGTTAAATGACAACATGACTTCATGTAAATAGCATCCTTCCAATGTGCGCTCCCACACAGTTTAAGAACAGAGATCTGCCCAGGACTGCTTAAAGACTACAGAATACCATGACAAACATAATGAATCAGCAGGCAGGAGAAAACAAGCACTTTTACTGAACAGTCAACAAAGTCTATCTCTGATGTGATGGAAGAGCCATGTACATGGCTCCATGCTTAGTGTGTGTCTTTTCAAAAACTCAGCATTCAGTTTGCATAAATAACAGTGATTAACTGAAACTTAAAAGGGATTTAATATGAAAAAAGTGTTTGTGTACATTCATTTGGGTATCTGGAGAGTCAAAAGACAACAAGGTGACATTTTTGTGGACTGGCAGGATCAGAAAACGTGAGATTCAACATGCCACCCAGATTTGTTTCCCCCTGTACTGCATCAAATGCAGGATTATTTGGATGGTACCGGTAGGGTGGAGTTACCCATCTAAGTATCTTCGCCCAGGGCTTGACAGCTACCTATGCTGTTGAACCAAAGGTTTGCTGTTTGTTTTCTCATATGCAAAGGACATGTTTACATGATGTGAAAGCTAAGAACTGAGCATGGAAATGACTTCTGTTGGCTGCACAGACAACCACAAAATACTCCTTCTGCTCCCGGCCCCAACACTTATTCTTACTACCTCATTGAAAAATTCTTGATATATGAATCACAGTCCTTGTGTTCCTCCCATCCGCACCATCACCACTCGTGTTAGGTTGACCAGTGGAAGAGCTGTGCACGCCATGATGGCTAGTGAGCAGACTGAAGCTCGGCTAGAAATATGAAAACATCTCTCTAGTGTCAGACTTTGCATGGATTTAAGTCACTTTAGTCAGATCTGATATTTTAGCGGAGAGACATTTTTTTAACATGTAGGTGGACTTTTATTTACATCATTGACTAATATTGCTATGAATAGAAATGCTTACCTGAAGAAAGTGAGAGAAACCTTTGTTTCTTTTCATTTCTCCATGGCTTTGGATAGGATTCCTGTTCAAACATCTGGCTTAATCTAGCAGCATCTGACAGCTTGAAAATACATGTTCATGTTGCAGAACCAAGCAGTGCCTACTTTAACTATGAGCTGGGGCTTAACAGAGGGGAGGTCTGCAAGAGACAGGCACTAAAAAAGAGTGTAAAAAACAGAGGCTGGATACAGGGCTGCAGCAATGAGTGTGTGAGAAAAATAATTATTTTACCACCAAAGCAGGTCAATCTTTTGTAGTAGTGACCAAAAATAAAAGTATGAACTGGAAAATAAATATAATATCTCGACCTTAAAGGTTATTTACACCCTGACCTCACACTGCTCAGGAGCTCTGGAAGTCAGAGCTACATGTCAGCCATTTATAACCCTTGAAGAGAGTCACTGTGTGGGTTCCTGTGTTATACACTGTGTTCATAAGTGAGAGGGAAGTGCATAGCTGTAGTCATGCTGTTAAATGCAGTAATGCTATTGGCACAAGCTTTAAAGTACCTGTGAATTATAATTTGGAAATGTTCATACATTTCATAGGGTTGCCTGCAAACACAAATGGATGGATACATCTCCCATCTTAATTCTTTTACAATTACCTCTGGCAGGAGGTTTGAAAGGCAAGCTACATGTATGCTAGTTTAGCCATCTGTGACAAGATGAGTGAAGACAAGACACAGAGAGAGAGTGGGCAGAGGACAGCAGTGTGAGTGTGTCTCTTAAAGCCAGAGAGAAATTTTAAGTTCAGGCACAAGCTGCTGAAACAAATGTAATGAAGCAAAAAATAAAAATAAAAATGCAATATCATGATTCATAATTAGAAGCTTGTGTGGGTGGTAATGAACAAGCAAACAATCCCAGAGAGAGAGATTTTTCTGTACTCAATGTGACCCACTGCCCTGCACACTCAAACTGCCCTTTTGACTCTATCATGCTCGAAATATTTCTATTACGAGGATTTTTTATCTTGCAAATACAGACAATCAGAAACTAGGTGCTCTGACCAGAGATTTCTGCTCACATATTGTTATTGCATCACAGCTGCTGTCCTCTACAATTATTTTGTTTTATCTTAATTCACGTCTGTGATCAACTCCTGCTGAATAAATGATTTGCTTCAAATATCTTGTATTTAACATAACTCAAATAGCACCTCTAGACTCACCATACTGTGTATCATGAGCAGCGGGGCTTTGGTTGGGTCTGTCATGTGCCTCGAGAGTCACTGAATCTGACAGATTTGTCCCAATCGGGCTTTTGAGATGAAGCAGTGTCAGGTAGTATTTTCTGACCAAGCCAACAGACAATGTGTTATTTTGTATTTTCTCTGAAGCCTTTATCCCAGAAACTTCAGCCTGGTGCTCCTCTATAAAGTCATTATCCCAGAGGGTTTTTCCAGGCTGGGCTACCTCAAAGCTTGCTGTGGTAACATTCTCTTGCATTTTGTTGACACAAAGAAACTGCTGTTGTTGAGCTAACAGGGTACGAGTTGGTTGTTTTTTTTCTCAATTGTTTCTAAATTTTTCAGCATTCATGCCATCTTACGTATCTTTGGTTCTGTAATGATAATCAAAGCAAGGCAAAGTAGTCGACAGCAAGACCCTCTCGTATCACTGCAACATGTGTTAACCCTTTTACGCCTGGATTTATATACCATTATAATAAAAAAGAAATAATTTGTGTTTTTTTGCTTTCAAGCAGATGCTAAATTAAGTGGAGATTGTTAATTTGACTCTAATAGTCAAATTAATTATTAATTAATTAATAAATTAATTAATAATTAATTAATTCAAATTAGTAGTTCCTATTTTGAACGGTCCCCCAAGAAACAAACGCTTGCAAAAGGTTCCTAGGTGCGTATCAAATATGCATGAACCGGCAC
>JAPZDY010000006.1:4676879-4687400 GCA_029783645.1 Ctenochaetus hawaiiensis | reverse complement strand
TTGAGATATATATCGTGTATCGCGATATAGCCTAAAAATATCGAGATATTGGTTTTAGGCCATATCGTGCAGCCCTATGGCCTACTAAACATTATAATAGAAAAAAAGGTCTCCAGTTTAAAAACCTACATCTTAGCTGTGATGTATCAATAATTCTCCCCAAATATTCAGAAGAAAATATTTATCTAGAATTCATTTTCAAATTCTATGTTTTAATCTACTTTGCAAGGCCTCCTTAAAAAATACTTCTGTTAGGTGCTTAGGTCAGGGATTTCCATCCAAGCTTCAGCAAGAAAAATAGAAGACATGACTTAATCTTCTTGAAGGAAAGCTCTGTTGAAGTCCACATAAACAACTAGATATGGCTCAATAACATATTTTTGATTTAGTTGCCAAAACTGATATAATAACAAAAAGCTAGAAAACTCAGTTCTGGGCTGCCTGTTCACAAAGATATCTGTATAAAACACATTAAATACAATTTTCTAACATCAATAATGAATTAACACCATATTTACTGAATGCCTCAGTTTTGCAGCATCCAGTGTATCGGCAGTAAAACTTACCACTGTAGACCTCCCAGGCCACAATTATTTACTATTTTGGCACCAAAGATGTCTAAATTCTAAATGCTAGTTTGGCAGCATATAAAAAAGCTGAAGATGTAAAAAATATGTGTGTAAAATCCCACATTTTTTAACCAAAGAAATGAGTCTGTCATCCAGAAATGAATGTTGCCACAGTGTTCTTCACTGTCAGCCTGTCTCTGCTGCTGTCTGAAGTATTGCATCTTTGTTGACTCCAGTGTGCTGTTCTTGGTTTCTATTGCATACACAAGTCTGCACGATAGTGATTCAAGTGTCTGGGGTTCCCTACTGGACGAACACACTGCACACTTGTTATTCGAGGCCAGTTAATTCTTCTCCTGTGAGATGCACTGATTGACTAATCATGTGTTTTCAGGTTTTTCAGGGCCAATAACTTGTTATCAGTTCACACTGGATTTTCTTTTTTTTTTCCTAATAATCTGATGTTTTGGTTCGTGTCAGATCACTGCCGAGTACAAGTTGAACCTCCAGCACAAGCATGCAGTTTTCCCGTGTAAACTAAATGCAAAGCCGTCCCCTCCCTGTTTTCTTTTCCTAGCCTTTGCCCCAAAGTTGATAACTTCATTTCAAGTAGAGGCAGCTGTTTTCTACCGATCTTCTCTTTCTTTAGACTATTATTTGTCCATGCGTATGATGTGTGCGTATGCAGTTGTGAGAAAGGAAGTTTAGAGCCTGAAATCTGAATCTTGGCAGATCCAGCTTGAAAAGACCCTGTCCTGATTTGGACACAATGTGTTGTAATAAATACCATGAGCAAATCGAAAGCAGCTGTATGAGCTGAGCTCTGCAGTTCTTTAGTTTATGTTGGAGGCTGAAACAATAAAGCCTTCAATTTATTAAAAACCAACAAATTCAGATATGATGGAAAGTGCCAGCCTTTTCTGTGTAGTTCTGTATATAGTCTGCATTGCGTTAACTGATCTGTTGATAGATGATAGGGTAACTAAGGATGACATTACAGACAATTAGCTGGAAGATGACATGTAGTAATTATACAATAGTCATGAGAGTGCCCTTATCAGAAGCAGCACGGCAGTCATCCTGTGAACATTATCTTCCATTTATTACAGTCAATTTCATGGTGCTGCATTAAGTTACATCACCAGTGGACTGAGGGTAATCAAAAATCAGAGACAATTCACTGAGAATAACGAAACTCCAATATGGACAAATTACTAAGAGGATATGGTCTACCATGTTATCAAAAGCAGGGAAATGAGGCAGAGGGGAATGCAGGAAAATTGATTTTCTTTTTACTCTGTCAGGGAATGTGGATCTGATGAAAAGTGAAAAGAGATAAGAACTTTCCCGCAATGACTCAACACGAGCAAATAAGAGCTTTCAGATATTCTTCCTCCCCCCTGCAGCCATTTCTTGTCACAGTCATTAAAGCCCTGCTCTCATTTCCGACATGATGAGAGACTACTTATGCCGACTTCAAGTGCTCATCATCAGCTCCTACTTCCAAGTTTGCGAGCCATGAATGGGACATTTAAATGGTTTTGGTTAGAACTGATTTTAGGAAAATGGACAAATCTGTGGTTTTTTTTAGCGTCAATATCAGGAGCAGCAGGAGGAAGCAGGGGGAAATGTGTTCATCTGATCTGTTAAAGATGTTATGATTATTCTACTGAAAATAAAAGTGAGCGATTACTTGATGGAAAGGTTAAACAAAGTTCATTGCTGAAAATCTCATTACTTAATTACATGTAATCACAGTTGCTTGTGCAGCTTCAACACTTTCTTTTCCCTAAAGTTACATCTTAACAATGTGGAGATCACAGAACATTCTCAGCACTGAATGCCATGAGTTTGCTCTAAAACAATACATTCTCTGGACGCTGACAGTGTCTGACTGAATGCCAAAATGCAATCCAGTTCATATTATTTTAACTGTTGAGTCTTTGGGGGCCATCAGTTTACAGTACACAGGGCAAGGTAACTTAAAGCAATGACAAAAAGTCAAAACAGGAGGATTCCTTTAAATCACACAGCAGTGATATTGATTGTCTCGTCATCCAACATATCATCCAAAAAATCGTCCCTCTCCTTGACTTCAAGGACACAAGTAATGATGATGTATAGATCAGAATTAGACTGCTTGATCCCTTTGCTGAAAATCAAGCAGACACCTGCCTTTGTAAAGAAATCAGATATCGAGCGGTCATACAGTCTGACTCTAATGAAGGTTTCCCACAACTCCTCACTTCACCCAAAGCTAGTCAACATTCAGCCAGGACCACATCAACACAAGCCAGAGCAAAAAACAGATCAGTGGGTTTTTTAAAAGGATTTTCCACATCTTAAGGCCATGCTCGAGTATGAATAAGGTAAATGAAAAACACTAGATAAAACAAAGTATTTTTCGTAGTGCAGGCAGACAGGAAAACAGGCTGTAGCTTTGTTGCTGCAGAGGCGAACCAAAGCAAAGTTCAGCCTAGTAAAATTGGCTCATTAAAGGCTCAAGCAGTGTGCAAAACTGGGGCATAATAAAGCAGACTGAATTATGAAAAGGTTCCAAGAAATGGGAGAGGATGTAATAGCTTACTAAATTGCTTTTATGTTTGCTTTATATTGTTTCTTACCCAGAAAGTCCTCATTAAATTCAACTAGTATCTGGATATAATTGAGTAGGATAATACTATTTTTTCATCTTCTGCTGGTTGTAATCACTTCTAACATTTACTACTTTAGGATGATTAAACAGCTTGTGGTGGTTCTTACACTGTGGTAACACGTTTCACAGAGACTCGGTGTTGAGTGAGTAGGAGTCTGGGTTGTTGCACCAGCAGGAACAAAAGTTTACTTTTACTTCTAATTCTTGTTTTACTTGACACCTTTACTTGTCAGATGTCAAGATAACATAACTGATTAAATTTGGTTAAAATGGTAAAAAAAAAAAAAAAAAAAAAAAAGCTATATTCAAATCAAAAGCACATGTTCACTGGATTGAGACGCCTGTGAGGCCAGGCTGTAAGAGGACACCGTTCGCTCAACGAATTATCTCTCAAACTAAAATCCCTCCTGAGAGAATATTAGGAGACAGAGCAAGATTGAGAAAGGAGGTCAGCTAATAAAACTCACTACGGATCTATTCCAACCATCAAAAAAAGCTTTAAAAAGCTAGGTGTGCTAAGCTGAGTCACCTCTCAGTCACCACTCAGGTGTAGTTAGTGGATGAAACAGGACTGAAACAAAGCTGCAGTGTGGGACACACACTGGGTTAAAACCATCCTTTACCATGTTACTGCCCTTTTCTTAACTCAGGATACTTTAACAGCCAGAGATGCTCCCACGTGGGAATATTTCATCCTGTGAGGCTCTGATGCCCCCATAAATACTCCACTTGCCCAACCAGCACCTGCTCCCTGACCTCCTCTTTTACAGGGGGCAGAAAGTGCAGCTACAACAAGACAGGGGAAGGAGGAAAAAATGCTCATCTGCAGAGTTTCTGTCTAGGTTCCCACCATCCAGCATATGCCAGCATGATAAAGTGCATAATAAGATCAGTATATATGTATCTTGGCTTAGCTAAAAATCCATCCTAATTTGATATTTACACAGCAGCTGTTTGCAGCACAGGCTGCGTCAAAGGAAGGAAAAGCAGCTTCATACAGTGCCTCACATTATTAAAGCCTATTAGTGACCTGCAACTTAGAGAAGGCACAGTATTCAAGTGTGAATACACACTGTAGGTATGTGTGTAAATATTAAAAGTGTAGCTACAGCCCATTATGCTTGAATAGTTTTCATCAAGACTTCATTGGAAACAGAATACAAGTACTCACCATGAGATAAAGTTGCAAAAAGAATAACTAAACATGAACTTACTTTGGAGTTCCTTGCCACGAGAGGGGTCAACAAAGTAATGTGTGACCTGAGAGCGGGGCCGCTGGAATAGCCAGGTGGCTATAAAAATCAGATCGGTATATTTAGAGGCGAAAAGGTGAAAAGCTTAACAGTTGGCAAATTGTACAGAACAATTATCCGAAGTGCTTCAAAGATCTTCCTGTCATTCATCTATTCATGCACATACATTAACGGCAGCAAACTGTCATGCAAGGCAACAGCTTTACCACCAGGAGAACCTTGAGTTTTTTAGTCTTGGCCGATGGGCATTTCAGTACATCGACAGGAGAAGCTGAGGATTAGATGGCCAACTCTGTGAGTAATGGATGGTCCACTCCAACACTATGCCACTTGTTACACTTAAACTGCAGTCCACCACACCTTCTCATTCACGCACATATACACGCACACACACAATTTCTGCTGTACGCAGGCCCATAAAAAACTGTATGGTTACAGTGTGGATTTTTTATCCTACCCTTTTTACTCTATACTATCTTGGGTGAGTGGTGTCAGTAAAAAGGTCAGGGTCACCAAAGTTGAAGGGATTCTTAGCATGCAAGCAGCATCCTGAACAAACGTAATGGTAATCATACCATTTGAATTAGAGATATTTTGTGCAAGTGTCAGGGCAGTTTGAGGTTGGCACTGAAGGGGGAGCATTTGGCAATTTTAATCCAAAATGATCCATCTTTCATGGAGCACGACTGTGTTCAGAAAATACCATGGTAATTCACTTCTCAGATTTTGATATACAAGTGGAAATTTCAGACTGGCTGGAGCACATTGTCCCTTGAGCACCCCCACTATTCTGGCAAAAGTATGTCTGTATATCTTTGAGACATATACAAACACACAGAGAATTAAAGCTGTTTTCATTTACCTAGTGGAAACTTGAAAAAGAGGTGTTCGATTACTTATAAAAGTGGAAAAAAGGCTTTTTTAAAGTGGTGGCACACTTTTGTTCAAAGTGCAGCCACTTAGTTTTTTACAAACTGACTGTGACGGCTGTCAGGACTGAGAGCCAGCGTCAGGTTGAACAGAAACTTGTGACTGTCTGTCATTTCAGAGCTCTGCCTCCCCACAGCAGTTAGGTTTGCTGTGCAAGTGCAATGAAATTACTCTGTTTAACAGTGCAAGCGGATAGTCCAACCCCCCCCCTGCCCTCCTCCTTACCGTTCTCCTTAGAGAAAAGTGCCACTTCAGAAGAAAAGGTTTCTCAATGCAGGGCAAGCATGGAGAGGGTGAAAAAAAACATTAAACCGTTTTCAAAGACATGTTGGCCTAGACTTGTCAAACAGCATCAGGGGCTCGAGCTGAAGACAGGCGGCTGGCGGTGGGAACACAGTAAATACACAGGCAGTCAGTAGGAGATGCAGACAAGGCCGCTGGATGAATGTTAGAGTTGCTGATTTGTGAATGTGTTGTCAGAGGGCCTCAAAGCAGGAGGGGCACCAGTGAAACAAAGAAACAAGGCGAGGTCAAATCCAAGAATGAGGCTTGATCCCAAATGGTCAGTGTTCTTTATTGTGTCCACAAAGTTACATGGATTATCACTGGCAGAGCCTATGATGTAGATTCCTTTACAATAAAAAAATTCATCTGGAGTTTTTTGTAGTGGTCCATCATTTTTTTTATTTAAGGTGTGTACCTGAGTAGCAAATAACATGAAATGTTTGAGCTATATTTGAGTCAAAACATGTCATAAGTTGTTTCTGTGAAGCCGATGTCCTTCATGCCAACATCAGCTGACAGTGGGACCAGCTGGAGGTATGTGCCCACTGACTGTCTGCCACTCAGACCAGGAACCAGACCACTATGTTGACATTTAGGCTGACTGAGGGACAACAGCAGCCACTGGGAAAAGAAGTCTACGATGATCAATAGCAGTGAGGAAGGCATTCTGCTGCAGGAAGGGAACAATGGAGTTTAAATTGCAATTGGGATGTTACAAAGAACAGAGGGTGGTAAAGTATTTTCACCAATTTAGGTTCTGGAGATGGAAGAAATTCTGTCATTGTCACTTTCCATGGAATATCTGCTGTTTGGACCGAAGGTCCATCTTACTCTCCTCACCCCTGAGTGACATGCAGAGTACAGGCCTTTCTAAAACTGCTGATTCTGGAGCTGACTGTCTGGTCCCAGCTCAGTCTACACACAAGTTCAGAGGAGGGGCCAAGGTTTTTGGATGTTGCACAGACAAGTGAAACACACATTTGCAAGATCCTTAGAGGACTCTGCCCACATTCATAGAATCTGGGAGTTTGTGTCAACTCACTGAAAGAGCAAAAACGTCATCACTCAGGAAGTTACAGAACTTTCTGATTACACAGCTGCCCCCTGCTCCGCTGCACTTCTGCAACACTTGCATCACATACATGGTATTTGAATTACACATTACCACAGCAGTGCGAAGTGCACGCTGAATATGTACTGTTCTGCAACAAAGCTGACACATGGCAGTTTTCATAGTACATCCTGTAACACACTGTTATATTTCACACACTTTTTATGTTGGAACATACATGAATACACCATTAGCTACTGTAAAAAACACATCTACACACTAATTACACAGAGCCTTGTCAAGCCTGTAGATGCATTAAAATGTTTACAGTCTGTTGTCATGTGTGTCACAGAGACACAAAGACCACAAAACAAGCCGTCATGATTGGATTTGATTTGATCCAGTGCTATAAACCACCACTGTGACAGCAACAATTATCTTCCCCACAACCGGGGTCCCAACCAGAATGGCTTTAGCATTTTATCTGACAATCAGTACATTGCTTTTCTTCGAATCTCTTATTGGCTTAGTGGATAAGCTTATTAAGGGTGACCCGCAAAGCTGGAAGAGCTGAACATTATATTACATTTTCACTGCAGATTGAAAAGCATGTAAGCTTGCCCCCGTCCTGACAAAATGAGGGCTTCAGTCCAAATATTTACACACACACACACACACACACACAAAATAAGCAACCCGGGACATCTGCCACTAGTGCTTTTGGCTTTATCTCATTACATAGTTGGCCACCAGCAGATTGAAGTAAGACATCAGTCAAGGTAAGAGACTGATGTTGAATGATAATACAGCCTCTGGCAGGCCTAAGGCAGGGCTTCCCCATTAGGGCAGGTGGAGTGTGAATCAGTGAGATGATTCGGGAACCGGAGGCCAGACTCCAGAGCCCTCCGGTTGACTGGCTGACCTGGTTAGAGCCTCTCAAGGAACAGTCTTCAAACCCTGGGGCTAGACACCACTCAGCAGTCTCGACATCAATTACACTGCACCACTGGGAGAAAGACCACAGCTCTTTCTTCACATTTTTAGGTGTGACTGACATATGGGGACAACTGTGAAGTTATGGCTTTTACTTAATCTTTTCAATAAAAGAACTCAGATGAACCACCTGTAAAAAATACTGACATGTCAGTCCTACGCAACAGATATTCAGCTTCTTTCCATTTATATGGCCACAATATAACATGTCTTCACGTGCATTTTGTGTCTCTTTAATGCAACACATGAGACTTGGTGGCACTAGTGTGCATGTAAAAAGGTAATACCTCTATGTTACTGAGAAAAGAAAAGGCTCATAAAAGACATTCTCAGTTCTAAGAACAATTTGCAGTATTGGCAGGATGGTCTGCAGGGTGACAGTTCCTTTCATCCCCATTATGCTACACTGCCTTATAATGAGCCAATATAACAGCACAAGCAGCTGACACTGCCTGATGCCAGGATCACACTTAATCCATAGTTCAGTTAATATGCTGGAGAGGTGTGCCCGGCAATTTTATGATGCACAGTATTTTTAGTAAAATTAAACTAAATCCATATTTGTGAGCTCACTTAAAAATATCCATGCAGGGAAACAACACAGAGGATGCTGAGGTTAAAAAATACAATAAAACTACGAAAACTATTAACTGCTAACAACCAATCAACCAAATCATCTCACACCGAGAAAAAAAATGACCAATTCCCCTTAATTACTTTTTTCAACTCTTAACTCTTTCACATGAAACACTGATTGCCTTGCAAATAATCCATAAAATTATTGGACTAGTTTTGCACTTTAGTTTTGTTACTTGTGATCGTCTTATCCATGTTTACAGTGGATGATACAATTTGTGCTAAAAAAAATACATATGCATCTGGAAAAGAACCAAGCAATTCTTTAATTGGAACATTCAAATAAAATGGTGGAAAGTAAACAGAAGGTAACTGGACAGTGAATGGGGAGGGATCTTGGACACAGGTAATGGCATGTCTTTGTTGAGAAGAAGGGTGTGCACTGAATGTGCAAAAAGGAATTATCTGGACAAGTTTGATATTGTTATCTTGTTCTATTGATGTGTATTCTTTTACATTACATTTGCATATTGGTAAGGTAATATAGGTCTTATGGGGTCTTCTAGGTAATATACGAGCTTTTGACGGTCATCATTGTCAATCTGATGTCACCCAGCAGACTTTAAGAGTGAAGTTTACATTTGATTCTGATATATTTTGGACACACAAACAAAGGAGAACTGCTGTCTCATAAAAACAGACTGCTGTGTCTAGTGATCTTAATACAGCATTTATGATAACAGTAGTAGTGGAAAGTGTGTTGGTAGCAGTAAACAGTGAAACACTGTCATGTTATAAATCACCATGGATACTTTCTGAGAAGGCTTACACTGGGCTCATCACATACAGATAATGTTTAATGATAAATAAACGATGAATAAATGATAAAATTATGATAAATAATAAAGAGGAATACAGGTGCATACTGTATTTTGTGACATGAATTGATGTCCCTGTCTGTTCATTGTGCTCTAACTGTTCCATGTCTGTTTTATGATCTTTTGCATTTTATTTGTAACTTTGAAACACAGTGCTCACTTGTTCATGTCTAAATGAAAGTTTGAATTAGATAAATAACAATAAAAAGTACCTAGTTATAAAATCAGTCATTTTAACTGTTATAATAACTTGGAATTAAATAGGACTTTCAAGAGATCCAAAGATATAGAAATTGGGGAAGAAAAATAAAGACCCCAAAGTTCATATAAACACAATCTAAAATCATTGCATCCGAATGTCTGGAAAACAAATGAAGACAGAAAGACAGACAGACAGACGGTGGGACTGAGATGTGGGGGATCGGAGGGGGGAGGTTCAACCTGAGCTCTCCTTGCTCGCCCCGTCCCCCATTCCTCGTCTTCCCACTCCCCTAGTGCTAGAGAGCAGATGGGCCTCACAGCATGTCCCTCTGTTCACCAGAGCCACTGTACAAAGCAGCTCACACCACAGGCCACCAATCCAACATCAGTGAGCTGAACAGAGCCTTACCAGACCAGAACGACACCCCACACACACTCCACACACACAGACAGACACACACATGCACACACACAGACTCACATACACAGACATATATCAGTGCCAGAAACATGGATCCTGTGAGTCTAATCCAGTACAGGTCGAAGTAGTATTTGACCTGTAGTTAAAACACTACTACCAGTGTAGTATTTGTATGCTGATGTTACATTTTAAGTTAGTCCCATTATGCTCCAAGCCACCACTTGGGGTACACAAAGGAGCAGTCGGACACAGAATGATTAACTTTTCAAGTTTGTCAGTGTGTTTTCAACTTGATGAGCGAGTGTAAGTCTGTCAAGCTGAGCACCTGAAAACCTCAAAACTACAGCCTGACGTAAGAAATATGTAAAAGAAGATCTAATACACTCTGCCATAAACGAAACATTTACCAGTACCAGGATTTCGCGGGTGATTTTCACGATTGTTGCAGCCTAAAATGCCTGAATTCACGGCAGCTTTTCTAAAAAATTGCGATGTAAGTTACGATGTTTTAAGCGTAATTGTTGCGATGAAATTGCGGGAGACAGTGAAAATTGCTAAAAAGTTGCTTTTTTTTCCGATGATTTTCGTTTGTGCTCCACCACAATATTGCATGGGGTGCAAAACAGTTTACCTCCGCTTTCGTGAAGAACATCGGAGAATTGTTTTGCACGGTCTTTAGCAGTAATTTTTGTTGGTAAGTGAGAGACA
>JAPZDY010000006.1:4646117-4664409 GCA_029783645.1 Ctenochaetus hawaiiensis | reverse complement strand
ATTAAACCAGTAAGTATATTGCTTTCACTTTTTTATTTATTTAAAGTTTAGCTAACTTTATGATCATTAGTTGTTTGTTCACCAAATTCAAAGACACATGTGAGACATCTGTACCATGCTGTGACTCTTTGAATTGCCTGACAAAACCTTGGAAGCTTGAGGTGTTCTCTTTGAAAATGAAAACATTACCATGCAAAAAACCCTTCAAAGACTTGTCACAGTTATAAACTGTATAAGAGCAAAATTACAGGGTGTACCACAACTTAAGTACAATAACTGAATTACAGCATCACCGCTTACATCCGACCCAAAGGTGACTCTCCACTCCCTTCTTCTCTGTCTCCTTCCAATCTCCTTGGTTTTGGTCTTAAATGATTCAAACAGTTTCTCTTATCATAATGATATCTTTATTAATAAAATAATCTGTTAACTGTTCTAATTGGTAAATATGGTAGGCAGAAAGTACAGATCATACTAAACTAATGGAGGGTGAGAAATTGGGAGCAGTGCAGCATTATCTGGAGAGGATTTATCACATCACATCACAGGCAGAACAGAAGTGTGTGGCATGAAACTAAAACTAAAACTCTAAAAGTCAAAATCAGCTCTGTTTGTCCCTCCAAAGACCATGGGCTGAAAGTGTGTCTTCCTTCTGTAGTGTCTCGAAATAGATGCAGGTGCTAACACACAAACACACGCATAGCTGCTAAGAATGTTCTGGTGCGCTTTAACCAATAATCTGCATTATACAGATAGGTGGGGGGGGGGCTGTTGCTAGCACAACTTTTTATGTAGGCAGTAAACTTTTCCCCTGACAGACATAACCATCAACAACATGTTTGTTCATCTGTGCAAATTTCCTTTTTTCTCATGACAGCACGCTCACAACAATGGGGGCTTGACAAAAGAGTGTTCACTTCAAAAAGACACACACACACACACACACACACACACACACACACACTGAACTCACATACACACAGACAGAGACACCTAGCCAATTTCCTGGCACTAATCTCATCATGCTA
Source organism: Ctenochaetus hawaiiensis (assembly GCA_029783645.1). Classification (NCBI taxonomy): domain Eukaryota; kingdom Metazoa; phylum Chordata; class Actinopteri; order Acanthuriformes; family Acanthuridae; genus Ctenochaetus; species Ctenochaetus hawaiiensis. Next base: position 4,663,381 of record JAPZDY010000006.1, on the reverse strand, counting down.
GAGATTTTTTTCGATTTGAGTCAGAAGGGTGCGTGAAAAAAAAAAAAGACAAGGGGATATCCTGTGTATGACAATCTGATTTTCTGGTTGTGTCTAGCTGTTCAACGAATGCGTATTCTTTTTCTTTTGGGTGGAACCGACAGGACTGAGGGGAGCTGGGGTAATGGGAGATCTTAGCAATAAGTTCCATTTGGGTTATTCTATTTTATCAGACGTCCAGAGAGAAATATAACATACAATATTCTAAAATAATACAATTCAGTGCGGGTCATACATATTGCATCAAAGACAGTGATCAAATGGCTACATCGTGGTTGCAGTGATCATGCTTGGAAAAAGAGACATGCCCAGAGTGACAACATAGCAGCAACAACAGGCCTGTAGTGGATGAGAGGTTGGCGTTATTCCTAAAACACTGTTGCTAACGGGATCTTACAACAGTGTCCAGTTTGGTGGCAAGAGATGACACTAAGCGCCAAAGTCAACAGATCTGCATTCATGTGAGATTGTATTTGTGATGGTGTGTGTGTGTGTGTGTGTGCGTGTTTTAGTGTGGGTGTGCACACATGTGTTTTCAGTATGCATCTGAGCAGGAGGGAAATTAGGCCTTCTGCAGAGACGCCAGCAGAGCACAGGACTTAATGAAAAACAAACATATTCAGCATGAGCCACGAGAACCCACAACATTTACCCTGATTAAATTAACATGAGGAGCAGATACAGTGAGGCTTTTTTTCATGTTAATCACCGAGTAAGCAGAGCAGGCAGAGGCCCTTTAATGGGTGCAGAAAGATGTTAACCAACACTGCTCGTGTTGCTGAGTTACTGAAACAAAGCAACATTTTTTTTTTTTGTGTGTGTGTAAGACTGTATTAGACTATTTCTAATGTAGACATCAGCTGGCAGGTCGTCTGCTGTGTGCGGAAGAAAATGAATAAAAGGATTTTGGTGTAAAGCAAACAAAGGCGAGATAACATGCACACCAGCCATGTGGTGACAACCTGAATAAGCAAAGCATACTGCGAAACAAGATGAAGTGCAGACTGTCCTGATCAAATGAGAACAAACAACAAGGAGGAAAATAATGTTGTGCTGAAAACAATCCCAGCCCCAGCAACATTGTGGGATGGATTTCACCTTTTGAAACTGCCCTTGTTGGCTTAAATAATTACACCTAATTGCTGACAGATGTAAAGGCAAATGAGCCACTTGCTTAAACAAGCACACAGATTGCTTATGGTGACTGCACTGGGTCAGAGCTTTTATTGGATTCTGCCATTCATTATTACTGAGGAAAATTCACTTTCTTGGAATTGGCCGATTTTTCTAGCTGGCTACAACTGGCAACTCAGTCACTGGTGAAAAATCATCTCAAGGCTGAAAAATAGTAAGAGTTTTTCATAATCTAAAAGAGACAATTTCACTCAAGAAAATACAGTGTTATACTAAAAATTACTCTCCGATGGCCCTTTACTGTTAGTGTTACATCAAAATGTTTGTCTCTTCTAAGCACTGATTGTAAGATATAATGTGAACAGATTGTAATAACAAATATATTCTGGTGACAAAAACTTTTATTTTAATAAATAAATTCTGTTTTAGCTCTGCTCTAAACAAGGATAATACTGTATATAAGACCATTAAATGTGCCTAAAGCATGTTGAGCAAAAAGCTTGTTGTAACGTTTCTTAGATGTTTGTGTTTGTTTTTGATGAGTTAAACTAAAAAATATGCTGCCACCTTAAATGAACCTGGTCTGGCGAGCGAAATTAGTACTCAGTGTTCTGTGAAAAAGCACTGATTCTTTACATGTATATGACAGTGGAACACAGAGATATATGAACTAACTTTAATTTAATTTACTTTAATTAACTTGTTATTCACAAATGATATGCTGTTGTTGGCCCTGAGGTGACAGCGAACAACATGAAAGCACTGCTACAATAAGACACGTTTCTATGTAACTGAAATCATTTCAAGCAAAACAAAGATCAGCCAGTCATCTCCAGTGATTTACTTTTTCTCACTAATGTGGCTATTCAACCACACAGATCAACTGGCAACATTATGAAAGCAAATCTCTTGGCAACAAGTGCCATGTCTGATGCATCACCAACAAAAACATATGTAATAGTACAATAAATCCCACACAATAAATTTTCTTTCTACAAAGTGCTGGATCCAACTACAGTAAAACATGTTCTAGCCACAAGCATCTTGTGTCAATCTTGCTGCCAAATGAAGGAAGCAGCCAGCAGCACTGGCACCCTAACACGCATGCTAAACACACACAAATAGAGCTAATACTGCCGCTTGTTTTCAGCTAACTACAAATTGACACGCTTACCACATGGCAACAGGAAATCTACTGAATGCAATAGGCTGGGCTTGGGGGAAATGAAGCTGTAGAGGCTGATGCAGCTGAAAACACCAGCACAAGTTTATGGAGATGAAACCAAACGTATAGGGAGCTGTGAGGGAGAAGATGAGAAGAGCTTATTTATTAAATATTGTTGAGCCCTATTCAGTTTAATGAAGGCTTTACTGGTTGTATGCCACAAGCAGTAGCTCATTGTTTCCATGCAATATATTAAATTTATATTGCAAACCGTGTAGAACAGAAATGTTTCTTAAAAGTAACAAATGTGAAAAACATTTTAAAAAATTACTTGAAAAATACATGTAACCTCTGCTTTTTAAAATCTAAAATATGTGTTAAACATGCCATTCCATCTTGGTTTATTTACTTCCGTTATAGAAAAATCAAGAAAATTGAACAAAATAAACACTAATTTTTATTTCATATATCTGCTTGGGTGATGAGTTTGACATGATCATCTGTGCCCTCAGATATTTTTGAGTGGCTTGACAAAAACCTGAGCACGACAAAAGCACAAACGACAGTCTATTCATTGTATCTGAGACTGTTATGGAGTCTCATCGATATGGCTATGTGCTGTAAGCAAATGATTGAGCATAAAGGCTCATTGCAGCCAATGTATACATGGTTACATTAAACTGCTAGGTGTACTTGAAACCGAAATGAAGTGCATGCAGCAAAGATGTCATTAAAATAAAGCAAAATCACACTGATTGTACTACATTGAGGAAAGGCCAAGAAAAAAATCCCTTTAACCCTGCAGAGATAATTTATGAATGACATGAAATTTCTAAAATGACATGCAGCTGGCAAAATGGGCAAAGCATGCAGTTCTGACATCTGGCCTCATAGAAGTTTACCAAGCTCATTTGTTGTCCCCTGTTGTCTGAGGGAAGCTTTGTTTTCTGCGAATTCTGTGTGCGGTGGAGCCAAAACAACAACCACAGAAGGAAAAGCAGCCCCCTCCTGGGATTTGGGGAGAGGGGAAACAGAAATGCTTGATTTTGCTCAAGCTGAGGCTTTGTAGCTACAGCTCTCACTTCCTCCTATTTCTCTTTTTCCCCCTCCACTGCAGAAAACTGAGGGAATAGTAGGTGATTCCTTCCTGTCCTGAATGTGCTTCTTTCCAGTTAGCTGCCAAAACCAGACTGCTATCAGGCCCTCGAGCAGAGGTTTAGAAGTGGAACAAACTCATTACTGTTGGTTTAGTTTGCTCCTTTTTTTCTTCCATGCTACACTGTTTTCAGTAAATAGTATTTAAACAACAGAGGCCAGTTCATTGGATCTCCAGACAAGGGATGGTTGTCGTATTAAGCCAGTAGGAATACAGTGCAGGTTCCAGCACTGACTACTGTAACAGTCACGTCTTCATGCTTAGATCACCAAGGAGGAGGCAGTGAAATCTCATATAATCACGTCTTTGGTTACATTTCAACTTTTGCTTTAATCCATATAGAGGTGCTACTGAAACAGCAGCAAGTGAGCCTCTTGGGAGAGTCACCATGCAGAAGAAAGACTGTGGTTAAACCCCAGCGGCTTCACATCCTCTGCTATCATTCCTCCACTCCTCAGACCCATTACGTGATGTTTCTTTTGGGACGCCGTGGCTTCAGACAGAACAGTGCAGGTTGCTTAGCAACTGGGTACAGAAAGAAGATCATTAAATTGCACTGATGCTCGCTCAGTCCTTCGTTACGTATCTGAAAACTTGTTGCTCCAACCCGCATTGAATGAGAATCTTCCCTCAGAAGAGTGAAGCTCCGAAACAAGATGGTGGTGAAGGCACCTCGGGTCATCCGGAGAAATATTCATGCAGCAACAATAATAAATGAAAATATAAGTCAATAGGTGACTGAGTTGCTGATGAGAAACTGGTGGCTGCAAAATCTCACTTGCCAACTCATTTCATCCAAGCAAAATGAAACATTTTTTTTCATATTGTCATCATTCAGAATAAAACTGTTTAACCTTCATATCACAGGAGTCCAGACATTTTCATTTGTTATTGTAATTTCCTGGAGAGCAATTCACTTGCCTTTGTCTATTTTCATAAAGAACTCATAGCATCTTTTATCAAAACAAGCATTGAAATACGTTTTCAGCCAGTCAAGCACCTCATATTAATATTTATGGAATAAATATGCTAATCATCAAATGGGAAAAGTGATATCTTCAGTCACTGAGTATCTGCAAATACTGCACTCCACACTTGGAGACATATTTACTGCCGGAAGGTTATTTGAGGTGAACATTTCACTTTGCCATGCTTTTTTCCTTCCTTCCAAGATGAAAATGAGGCTCTTAATGGCTCTTTTCATAAAGAAACTTCATTGCACAAACAAAGCTTACCTCATCTCAGTTAACATTCAGTTAAATCAATGGAGCACACTGTGTTTGTGTATGCAGGGCTCTATTTCCTGCCTCTATAAAGCCTGTGAGCAGGGGCTGCTGCTCACCAGAGAGCCGACACCTGCACTATTTATAGCCCGTGGACAGTAAAGCTAACAGTGTAACATGAGACTGAAGACATGCACCTCTGCTGGTGATTAGAAACCCAGTGAAAGCTCACCATCTCCTCAATGGAGGAGGAAGACAGTAGCAGAAAAGACACTGGAGATGTGCCAAAACACACTTCCAGAACCCCTCAGCTAGTTTCACATTGCAGATCCCTTCTACAGTCGTTCCAGGATTAATGAAGTGTAATCCAGGCACATTTTTGGATTTAGAGCTGTTGCTATGCAGTACCTAAGCTTGTGAAACGATTACAGTTTCCACGCAACAATTCATTTAAATTCTCAACTGTCTAAAGCAGTCCTTTGTTGCACTTACTGTAAGCCATGTGTGAAGAATACTTGCTGAGGCATTTAAAATATGAGCTTTGCTATTTTCTCCAGCTTACCATGCAATAAAAAGAGAAATTAAGACCATATAAACGGAGTGGAAACCATACATCGCTGATTACAGCTGTCTTGAAGAGAGTATATTCTAAAACATTGGTCAGGGATCATATGTTCACTGAAACACTTCCTTTTTACAGACATCATTCCTCCTGTCCTCTGGACATCCTACTGTGGGCCACCAATGTAAAAAGATAGGGAAATAAATTCTTCAGGTTTGAATGAGGAAAAAAGAGTCCAAAAAAGAGAGCGGCAGGGGAAAAGAGTTTCACGGTTGTTGTAGTGAGAGCGTTGTTTCAGAGACTGCACCCTGACAAACTGGGATGTGTTCAACCCATTTGTCAAGTGTCTACATACCAAGAGAAAAATTAAGATTTATGAGATGAGTTGATAAAGGCAAAAACCCGCTCACTTGTTTTTGGCTATTTTATACTGAGTAGGATAATTGAGAGAAATTGATAGAAGTTGAGAAGCAGGATGGGCCCTCGCCGGTTTGCTCTGAATGAACAGGACTAAAGGAACAAATTCAATCATGTGTAAGTCAGTTCTTCTAAAGTTCCGTCCTTGCTTGAAAAAAAGTGTCTAATTAGAGTTACAAAATAACAATAAGCAAATTGTTCGATAATAAGCTGTTTTAATTATTGGCTATTAATTAATTATTATTATGAATTGGCTTTATTGGCTTACAGTTGATAAATAGAGATGATAAGTAAATTAACTGTTTTGGATGACCTAACAAGTGCGGCATCTACAAAGCCTCACACAGAAGGCAGCTGTATGCACTTTACTTGGTTCAGCCAGTAAAAAGAGGGAAAAAAAAGAAGACCGGCAGGAGAAAAAAAGTGTGAACATTTTTTACAGGTTCACAGGAAGACAACAGAAATGCAATTTGCGATACATGTCTGCGAGGGTTACGAGGAAAAGAGCTGTGATGTCAGTTAGATTTGGTTAGGTCACAGCTATGGAATATTGAATCATCCATCACTGCTGCTGCATATAAGCCTTTCTCAACCTGAGGTGTTAATAAACCATGAACTTCTTTTTAAAATACAAAAATTTGAAATTGCTGCTTATCAAATTGATAACCAGTCTACAGTCAAGTTGACAAACATTGTTCTTGTGTATCCTGTGAGGGAATGCACCAGCACACACACAAACATTATTGCATTTATGAACTTTTCATATGGTGATACTGTCACATTGACTTTTGTTTCTGTTAATGAACAGACACTGCTCATGCAAGTCACCGTTAGAAAAGTTCCTGTATATCATCGGATGTAAACATGAACACATTGTTGCATTCTTAAATCTCGGCTCTTGTTGCGACTGCTGTTGTTGCCATCAAGCTTCCTTATTCTCTGCTGTATTACTCTGTGAATATTTGCTTTTGGCTGCTAAGTGACCTTAAGATGGCAGCTGCACGCTTAGCTGTCAGTACACACCTCTTTTTACCTGATACGAGCTAACATGTCCTCTCTGAATCTGCTCTTCTGTTCTCATTGCTAATATTGAGACCAAGCCAAACTGCAGAGATTAAAACCATGTGCATGCTCAAAATGGTTCAAGAGGAGCCTTCAATTGACTTTGAGACACTTTGGGCTTTATTTAGTTTCGTTTTACAGGTACTGCTGACTGATTACTGATTGACTAGCAAGCTCAAGTTTCTACAAGAGGTGGAGTCTTTGGATTTTAGCTGTATGTTTTGCACTTTTCTTCTTCCTGATTATGTGTGACTTGCACATGAAACTTCCTAACTAAGACAGGAGTACACATCATGTGCACACACTGAAGTTTGCCAGGAGTATATTTTTTAAATTGATTCCCTCAATTAACCTTGCACAGTTACTTTAATTAAATTCTATCCTGAACTGGCTGTCTTCAGGTTTTGAAGTTTTTTTTAGCCTGCTGCACTCATTATGCCACATTTCATCTTTCCTTTCCTAGATTCATTAAATATAATCCTGCAACAAATCACCATATAATGCTTTATAAAAAATCCCACACAAAATGCAGAAAAAATATTTGGTAAAGGTAGGAAAACAAAAATGAACACACTGAACAACGATTACTTTGAAATTGTCAGTTAAAAAAGAAATCTATTTTAGAGCAGCTCTACAGGAAGGGATGCTTCTGAAAAAAAAGCACCTTTCTGACTGCGAGCCAGATTGAACAGGAGCAGCTGAGGCTGTGAAGGTACTGAGGGATACACAAACAGGCAATTAAAACATTTATTGCAAGCATCTGGTGATGCTAGACTGATAATAATATGCTTCATCTTTTGTGTTGAGAGCGCCCCAGAGTCATTAGCGGCGTTCAAGGCAGTTTGTTCACAGCTCAACTGAAGTGCCTTCATTTCCACATTAACTGACAAGCTCCTTAATTTATGATCACAGACGAGTGTTTGTCCAACAGTGTCAAAGGATAAAAAAGTTTTGAACAGCCACTGATGGTATTTGTTTTGGACGATTTTGAGAACAACATACGCATCAGACATGTGAAATCCAGCAGATAACAACTGAGGCAGGAGATTACTGTCTCTTCACTGACAGCTCCAAGCTGAGAGCCACAACCCAGTGTCGTGCTTTACTTTAACACAAGTGTTAGAAAGATATCCGCTGTTCAAAAAGGAATATTTCAACTGGAAAGAGGATTACTTTTGATTTGAACTAAAATACATCATCAGCCATTTGTGTGGTAAACACATACATACATACACACACACACAAAGAGAGAGAGATTTGTTGAGAAATTCTGTTTGATTTGTTTGCTAGAGTCTCAATCTGGATCAGCTCAGTCGCTAAAGTAGCTCCTGCTGCTTTTGGTCTGCTGTAAACTTTAAGTCTCAAACCTGCTCAAACAAACCGTGCTCCATACTTGTCAAGGACGTCCTTAAGCAAGGAGAGAAATAATCACAACTGATGTTGTTGGTCCACAGTTCAAACCAAATAGAGAAGATTTTTCTTCACACACAGAAAAACTGGATTGCAGACCTTTGCTCTACTTTAATTTACCGTTTAGCTCTATCATCAGCCACCTTGAATAAAGGCTGTTCCTGAAAATGTCTGGATTCCTCTTTAAAATAAAGGCTAAAAAAGCAGGTAGATGGAGCATGTTATTGTTTTGGGAGCACAGCAAATATGACAAATGAAAAACTGTGTAATTTAGCTTCTTCTTGTGTACATTTTTAGCTAGTGACTTCCCACAATGTCTTTCAGCAATCAAACCTTTAACTTAAATAAGAAATAATTTTGCCATTGTCCTATTTCTGTGTCTCCTCTGGTCTTTCAGGCCTTCTGATGTTGGTGAGCTCACTAAACCTTCTGTTCAACAATGTATCAAACTGCTGATCTGGTCACTCTCTAAGTCTCTGTCTGAATGGTTCCAGGGATCAGCTACCAAATGCAAATTTAACATTTGCACTCAACTCCAGACCTTTTACAAAGGTCTGATTAATTTGTCATGGCATTATGAGGACACAGGCCGAAACTGACTAAAAAACTGCTTCTCAGCTGGTTGTTGTTCCTACATTACAAAAACTGAGTCAACATACAAATACTAAAAGACTTGCCTTTATGTCAGGGAAACCATTGGAAAACCACAAGACTCAGTCAAATGGAAGGATGTCCTGTCCTTTAATAATAAATATGAGTTTTTGGTGCATTTGTGTTCATTTTGTCCTTTAAAACACAATTACAGTTATAAAACATTAAACATTTCCATTCCTGCCAAAGGGGACCATTTCTAAAGATCTGTCAGTCACATCACTCACAGAGCTTTGAGTTTTACTCCGTTAGTGATTTATGGCCTTTTCATTACATGACAGAGAATTAAAAGAGGAAATTAAAAAAAAAGTGTAAGGACAGTGTAAATCTAAAACAATTTGTGTTTATAGCACAACTCCTGCTCTCCACACATAGTGCTGGGGAAACAAACCAAACAGAACACCAGCCCACATATTTAATTACACAATTTCCAGCATTTTATTGTTTTAATAAAGTTTGATTGATTCCAATCAAGGGTTTAAAAATAATTTCAAAGAACCACTCTGCACAGCAGCTGTTTACAAAAGCTTACAAGACTGATATGAATATGCAACGCTTTCGCACTATTCCTGCAAATTTAACTGCTGAACCACTTAGTATTCACCACCTACACTATTCTGTCTACTCCTACTCCCTCCAAATTAATCCTGATAAAATTTACTACCCAAGGTGGAAAAAGAGATTAATAAAGGAAGATACCAGGAGCAATGTGAGGTTGTCCATCTGAGGTAACATTTTCACTCTCCAATTAAACCACTGTCCACATCTATGTCTATATCCATGACTATGTCTACATTTATATCTATATCTACATCTACATCTACATCTACATCTACATCTAAATCTACATCTACATCTACATCTAAATCTACATCTACATCTAAATCTACATCTATATCTGATCTATATCTATATCTATATCTATATCCATATCCACATCCATATCTACATCTACATCTACATCTACATCTACATCTAAATCTATATCTACATCTACATCTAAATCTATATCTATATCTATATCTATATATCCATATCCATATCCATATCTACATCTACATTTATATTTACATCTACATCTACATCTAGATCTATGTCTATGTCTACGTCTACGTCTAGATCTATATCCATATCCATATCTACATCTATATTTACATCTACATCTAGATCTATGTCTATGTCTACGTCTACGTCTACGTCTATATCTATATCTATATCTATATCTATATCTAAATCTATATCTATATATATGTCTATATCTATATCTATATCTATATCTATATCCATATCTACATCTACGTCTATATTTACATCTACATCTAGATCTATGTCTATGTCTACGTCTACTTCTATATCTATATCCAAATCAATATCTATATATATGTCTATATCTATATCTATATCCATATCCATATCTACATCTACATCTATATTTACATCTACATCTACGTCTACGTCTATATCTATATCTATATCTATATCTATATCTATATCTATATCTATATCTATATCTATATCTGTCTAATCTGTCTATACCTTTATTTACTTTTATACATATCTATCTATCTCTGTCTGCCTGTCTGTGTGTCTAAGTTATATATCAAAGAAAGGATGTGTCAGCATGTCCTAGCCTTAGTGTGCATCTGACAAAAGATACAGCCCGACTTGTTCACCCTCCCATGGTTTTCTGCTGAAGCACATTACTCATCTTTCTGGTATTGTCTTTGAACTCACTTGTCAGCAGGCTGTAATTGTATACTTTAATCACATTGTGTCTCTTGCTGATCACTAAATGATTTTGCTTGTTAATGATGCACTCTGTAGATTTGTAAAAAAGAAATCAGTTTCACTTGTGATGTCAAGCACAACTCAGCCTGTAAACGTGATTATGTAATGTGCTTTATGGCTGTGAAGGCAGCTTTTTTAAGTCTAATGGTGATGTCATCAGCTTGGGCTTGAGACTTTCGATCCTATTTTAAACTTATGGAGACAGAAAAGTGTGGACATTCACAAAGCAAGTAAGGTATAACCAGATGCTACTAAGTCTCATTCATGGAAATGTAGAGCCCAGAATCTCTGTAACTCTATCCACAGCAGGAACTTAAAGTCAGAATGTCTGCATTAGTTCTGACCATGAAAATAACATTTGAAAAAGATTACTTACACTCTTGTATCTGTATGGTTAATAAAATGCTGCAGCCAAGGGATGGTTAGTTTAGCTCATCACAGTCTGACTCTGTAAAATCCACCAATCGGTGCTTACAAACCTTACTAATGAACATGTTAAATCACTTATCTATCATTTGTACAAGTAGATTTTCTGCCTTGCTCTTGGATGCCTCTGCTGTCTAGTCAAGTAGCAACTTACATCTACATCTGATGGGAATCCTGTACATGTAGTGAACCCTTTGAAGGTGAAATGGAAGTTATTCCTTTAATAACATGTAAATAAGTTTCAGTGAGAAATATGCTGTCTCAAGTTAGAGACAGTTCTTACAGAGGGGCACAGAGAGCTGATAGAGAGCTTTGTCACATGGTTCTATGACAATCAACTGAGGCTCAATATCAGCAAAATCAAAGAGCTTGTGATGAACAACTTTGTTAAAATACAATTGCTGCTGCAAAGAAGCTACAAATTCTAAAATGTGAACACATGAAACACATCTTCAAACCAGCAGTGCAGAAGATCTAAACAACTAGTTCAGTTTCAAGGTCAGCACCCAAGATTAGTGTCACCAATTTAGTATTAGCGACTATTTATACACTGACAGAATTCATGTTTTAGAGGCAGCATTGGAATGACAGCTGCATTTTATTCTATAACCTTGTTTTGTAAGAAACCAGCTAAAGAATGTTGTATCTTAACTCTTGAAAAGATAGCACCTGCTGTCAAGGTTGCCGCACAAAAACAAACTAAAGAAATGAAATCAATCTGATGGGTAAGAAATAGTAAATTGCTCAGGTACCCACTTAGAGATTAAAACCTCTTACTAGCTGACCATGGAATATTTTATTTGAACAAATGTTGATTAATGTATTTGAAGTGAAGGAAAACACCTTGATATTTTTTTAATTTTTGCTGGAGATGAAACAAGGCATGAACTAATTCACTGTCAAACTAACAGTTATTTAAAAGGCTCTTGTCTCAAAATAAGACATATTTAGCCAGTTAAATTCATCTCATCAGAAGCTTATTTAAAGTCAGTAGGTGATACGGGCGTTTTTTTGGTACATCATGATGTCGCCCTATGATTCATTAAAGTGATGCATCCCTGGAGAAGAAGGCAGAGTGTCTATGACATGAAGTCCTTATTAAGAGCAAAGGTACAGAACCAGATTTTACACTCACTGTCTTCTTTCTGGCTCATTTAAGAAAACCTACATGTCACAACACCCTAGGCCTAAAAAGCAATTAAAGCTTATCCTCCAAATGATATGAATATAAGCATGTGGGGGATTTTGTCATTTTAAGTGGTTTTGGGCTCTTGGGCAACTAAGGTGAATGTGTGGTTAAGTTCAATACACAAAGTCTTGCTGGTCTTACTGTAGATGTGACTAGACATCCTATTTTGCTACAATAACGTAACTTTGCAAAACATGAACTGAATTACAATATACCGTCTTTAAGCGCTTAAGGTCAAAATAAAGGCATGTTGTGCCTTTAAAGCTCACACTGAGGCTCCCCTCAGGTCTGCCTCCATGCTCAGTGAGCCTACACATTCTCACTCAACAGAAGTTTATGTCAACAGAAAGAAATCACAGAAGCACTGCTAAGGTTAGCAGATGTGAACATCCGTTAACAGTCTGTATAATTATGTTATCTCATCCAGGCATTGTGCTCAGCTCCCTGGGGACTGCATTCAGTCTGAGCCTCTTTTCCTTCATCTTCAGTCCAACAGAATGCAATTACCGGAGCACAAGATGTTACCTACTAAATATATTGACAATTTGATGGATATGTCAATGTCTTCCTTAGCATAATAGAAATATTGCAATTAAGAGCTCAATCCATTCTCTACTGTTTAGCATTAATCAAAATCAAAACACAAGGAGCGAGGATGAGCAACAGCTGAGAAATTCTTGCATCTCTTGAGCCTGGGAATTAATACTCCCAGACAACAGGTACCAAAAGTTACTTTTTAATTAACCTGGCTAATGAAGTATAACAGATGAGCAAAATACATTCCTGCCACTCCCTTTTCTCCTTATTACATGGTACATTCTATGAGGTCCCTGCCATTAATCAGCCAAATCAATTACTTTGACAAGTTTAGCAGTGAGAATGTGTATAATATTTTTATCTACCCAGACAAAGGAACAGTCTAGGAGAAGGTCCAGAAATACAATGAGAGAGACGGAGTGTTTGAGAAAGATGAAACACAAAGACAGACAGTCTGGTTTGTGCTGGTCTCACTAGAATGCTATACCTTTTTCTCTCAAGGCTTTTTGATGTACAACCAATCTTAAAATAGCATGCAGTATTAGCACTGAGCTGCGTCTTCAGCATAACATTAACCCATCAGTGCAAAAAAATCACTGCTGGACAAAAAGATGCGTTTCAGCTCATCTCCTTTAGACCTAAACAAACAGTCTACTGGTACCTGCAAGTCCTCATGCCCAAACGGTCATCACATTTCATAACTGCACCAACAATTCAGACTTTTCTGGACAGCATCATTTGGTTCACTATAAAACATCCTCAGCAGAAACATGGACCATTCACCTCCTAAATGGCTTGGACAAAACAGCAGGAATAAAAGAAAATGCAGCACGATCACTTTTATCTTCAATGGTTTCATATCGGCTTGATCTTTATCTTCAGCAGACCACAGAGAATTATTGTGTGTGTATGTGTTTGTGTGTGTGTGTGTGTGTGTGGGGGAAGACTACAACTCAGTAACCACTCAAAGTGCTGCGTGCACTAGCCATAGCCCTCCCTCTGGCTCTACCATGCATGCCTGGCTGCTTGATTTAGCTCAAAGCACTAATATTCATGGAGTGCACTCACAGAATAAAGCAAGCTGAGCAGCGCCGAGGAAATGACAGCTTTTACGGCTTGCAAGAAACTGATGGAAAATGCACTACAGGCCTGACATACAGTACACATGGTGGGGAATATGGGTGTTTGCACATTTTTACGACCAATATCCTGTAGGTTATGCCTCTGTGTCTGCAGGGAAGTGGAATCGGAGGCGTTTGAAGGAGCTGTCACTCTCTTGGGTTTGCACATCAGAGGCTGCCCTGCAGCACTGCTCTCTCTGTGTGACAGGGATGTCCCCTGGAAGGATAGGCTGTGTGACCAAAGAACACCAGGGCATACTTTCTCTGTGACCCTGTTGACAGTCCATTCTGGCCCCTACACCTGTCTGTCTGTCAGGCTTCCCTCAGGTCACTGCTAAGCAGAGATGACAGCTTTCATCACCAGTGAGAGGCCAGAAGAGCTATGATGTGTCATCCTGATATAAACTTGCTTCCACTATAGTTAGGGGTGATCTAATTACCAAAGCAATTGCATGCGGCTGATGATGTCGGTGCTTTGTGCTTGAGCATTACTAATGGCTTGTCATGGCACTGCTTTCCCCCATACATCAACGAGGAAAGACAGCACTTCGCAGCAGTGACACCCTGTCTTGGTGAAATCTGTGCCACCTGTCACCTGTCAGACAGCCATCGCACAGAAAAGTCACAGATAATGTGTGTGCTGACTAAGTGAGAGCGCTAAGAGGAAAGGACACAGTGAGAAAAGGAAACAGGAAAAGGTAAAGGAAAGGAGAGACAGGCCAAGGAGGCTGAGCGACTGACAGCAGAGGGAAGTGTTTATTACTGCACTGCTGCGATTACACAAAGGGTCCTCAGTGTGGAACCAAGCAGGGGCAGCTTTCTTTTCCTCCAGAAAGCAGCACTTTAACAGGAATAGATAAGAGTGAGAAAATCTTAAAGTGATGAAGATAAGTGGAAAATGTTGTATGCCAACACAGTTACAGCACTTCAAGTCCACAGCTTTAGAAAGAGGATGAATGAGGCCAGGAGAAAGAAGAAGCCTAAGAAACAAATGAGAAAAACCATTTGATGGAGAAAAAGTAAGTATGAGTGACAGGAGCACTGTAACGGGGAGGAAGCAAGGATCATACCAAGAGCCCTTTGCAAACTGGGCCCTAAAAATACAACAAATATAACAGGTTCCCACTGCACTTCATTAGATGTATGCAAATTAAAAACAAACCTATAGTACAGTGTGCCTAAGTAGCACTGTATGTGCAGACCTGCTAAAGGTTTTAATGCAGTCATCGAAAATGTTAATTTCTGATATCAATACCTTTAAGAGACACTATATATAATTAATATATGCATACTAGTAGCAAACATTGGGGATTTATGGAGGCTCGACGTTATGTTCTGTCATGGAGTCCAGAATTTCTGATGGCACCTCTAGTGAGTAAACGGGAAGACCAGACAAAAGTGGACTGAGAATATGTAGGAAAAGCATCCAGTGCTTTGACACACACTTGAGATTTCCTGGGAAAGAGATTAATAGTAACAGTAACAGACTGCAAAGCTCTCTAAGTAACTACTGCCACATTTTCTTTCATGCATGAATTTTAAAAAACAGCAATATTTTTTACCATGTTTTTTAAATATTTAGGACATGCAAAGTGATTGTTTTTTCTTCTTTTTTGTTTTTTTTTTTTTTTTAGTTTTCAGGATTTTTAAGAAGTTACAAAAAAAAAAATTCTGCTACACTTAAAACAGCTGGCCAGTGGTGGCAGTGAATGGGGTGATTTACTAATGTCCACCGAAGTCGCTGATGTGCAAACATTCCATCAAATCCCATGTATGTCCTAAAAAAACAGCTTCTGAACAGCTGTCCACTGTAGTGACAACTATGCATGAAAAGTTTAATTGATTACACTGGTTATGTACTCTGCCATTTAAATCATCAAACAAAGCCAACAAAAAAAAAGAAAATGATTACTTTTAGTTTTCAGGACATGGACCCTCATTAAACATACAGTGCTGACAGAGACAGGTTTTACGAGCACAGATGAAAACAAGATACACCTCATGAAGTGGTTTGAACCACATGCTATCTAAAGCAACTCTGTCTTAGCTGGAAGTCTGACTGATAACATGTGAGCATCTAAGGCAACATTACTAATGTAACACTCAGCAGCAGCTCTGCCAGCCTGCCCCAACACAGCTTTAAGTCAACCACCACTGCAGGATTTTAAACCACTGGAATATTTATCTGCAAGAATTAAGCATAACAACTTTAACTGATTCCAGCCATACTGTCAATACAAAGATAATTTACAGACTTATTATTAGCCATGCAAGCAGATTAACTGTAGTCTCCACAGTAACTGGGTGGATTTCAATAAAATTCTGCGAAGACATTCATGGCCCCCAGAGATGATATCTAACAGATATAGATATCAAATGTGCCCAGAAAATCAATTGTAGTAATTTAAGTGATCCATTGATGAAGGTTTAATTTTTCTTTAAAAAAATATCTCATCATCTACTCGAGAAACTGGGACAAAAATTTATGTCAATATTGTTGATCACCTGTCTTTAATGTGGCGCCACCATGAAGGCACCATTTGTATTTTTTGAATTAAATGTCTTCAGATCTGCGAGGTCGATAGTCATTAGGTTTGGTAAACAATTAATGTATGTTTTATTAAGAAGAAAAAAATCACTGCCAATCCTCTGATTTTACGTCAAGTTTCATTATAGGTCAAGATTCAGTACTTGGGTGCATAGAACAAACAGCATGGCTATTGCAAAACTAGCTCCACCATCCATCCTTAACTCTGTTAAGTAAAAATTAAAAACTAGTAATACTAACAGGATAAGCTAAGATGTTAGCCGTAGTAAATACTGCACCTGCTAAACATTAGAGTGTCATTTTGTCACTGTGAGGATTAAGCTCAAAGTACTGTTGTACCTTAGTTCAGCCTAACAGCTGCTAGCATGGCTGTATGCTGTATACCTCCTCACCTTGACAGGCATGTGATTTGTTTTGCTGTGTGTTAGGACTCAGCATGACTGCAGCAGGTCTGAACTCTGTTAAAAGCCAAGTACACAGCGGCATATGAAAAAAAAAACGTATAGGAGATGTTTGGAAGTGAGAACCAGGTGGAAACAGAAACCTTTACAAAAGACGAGGGCTGAGGAAACAATACTGAATATTTGCATTACCCATATGGTAATTCAAACGAAAGAGAGCAAGGAACTTGACACGGTATTTTTCAACACCATCACTTCAGTGACAGAAAACAAAATTTATTTGTAAATGAGCGCTGAGAATTTGCAATACCCATTAACTGATTTGTATGCAGCCAGACGTTGGCTGCCGTGGTATTGTAGACAGATGAATGATGGAGCCTTTCAAGCAGCACACACACAGACAGTGTGAGGCTGTCGTGTGAAGATCAAAGTGAG
>JAPZDY010000006.1:4625870-4646017 GCA_029783645.1 Ctenochaetus hawaiiensis | reverse complement strand
GTGAGTGAAAGCACTATGAAGGCAGAGAACACTGGAGAGGAGACAAATGTGATGTAGGAGGTTCTTGGAACACAAAACGCTTGAAAGCCAAGTCGCTTCAAGTGTTTCATGGAGGAAAAGGAAGACGAAACATTGTCCCCGCATGTCAGACATAACAGGATGCACACTGGTAGGTGGAAACACACACGCACACACATTCTGTTGTTACTGTCCCAAGCTAAGCTCAGAAGTGTTGCAGTGCCTGGCACAATCACTTCTTCCACTTGTGTGTGTGTGTGTGTGTACCCATAAATGTGTGTGTGAACGTGTCAGTGTGTGTGTTTGAGGGGACATAGTTGTACTGCACAATACGGGTGAACTGAAAAATGAATTTGACGAGAGAAACACACCTTGTTTTCTAACACACACTTTACACACCACACACACCACACACACAAGGACACACTAAGCTAGATCTGTGCAGATTCCTCCAAAGCACAACAGAGGTCTGGGATCAGTCCAAGGATACAGAGGAGAAGCAGACAGACAGATATTCCCATCCAACTGCTCCAATCACATTCAGAGGTGCTTCAAGGACACATGACCAGCAGCTCAGTCTGAGCACAAACATGTCCTTTGCTGCTTTGAGGAACTGCCAAGTCCACTTGGTCTCATTGAGTGTGTGTATTTTTTCAATCAAGACCCAAACAATGATTCTGTCTTTTTTTTCCTCACTTAAATAATATGAAATGTGTGATTTTGTGGCAATGAACAAAACAAAAAAGAAAGCAGCTTCTCCTCATTTTGTACAATTTTAATGGCTTGTTAAGTTTAAAGTCCAGTTTGTTTGCCAGTTGGCAGACGCAAACAGATGATGGTCTACATCAGAGTTTTTGTTTGTGTTCAAAACTGGCACCAGTCAGTGTGTTCTGGAGGATCTCAATTATCCAGACCAACGCAACGGATGATTAATACAATGACAAAAACCTTCCCGAATACCAAAGGAGATGGATCATCCAGTCTTTAAGAATATGGTTAAATGTTATTTTAGCTTTTGTTTTAACACTAAAATCTGGGCTTATAAGGAATAATTTCACTCAACATTACAACCAGAGAAGTTTAAGTTTGTTAAACTTCAAAAGGTTTTATTGTTAAAAATGGCAATTACAGATTACTTCTGCAGATAATCTGCAGATTATTTCTACATGTGCACCCTGTCACCTGCAGTTCTTTCAACAGCCCGCTGTGGCTGCTCCCGACTGTTTCATTACCCCATTCAAAACTTTTAAATGTAAGAAACATAAGCAAATATAAAGCAGCGGCAGTCAATTTACACTGCAAGTATGATAATACAGCTCTGATAAAGCATAATTTAACACTAAATCAGAGAGGAATTACTGAGTGTGAATACATTAATGCATATTTGTGAATTAAGAGTGACAGTGAAAAGTATTAAAAATAGGGTCTGCTTTTATAAGAAAAGAATTATAACTTATACTGATGTAAAGTTTAATGTCTTTTAAATGGTGGATTTGACGTGTTGGAAATGCAACAATCCACTGTCCAACTGACAGGAGAAGCACTGATGTGCATCCCTGATCACAGCTGATGGGTCCTGGTTGGATGAAATAATACATCTTTAATAAGTCCATCTTTAAAATACTGCCATCAATGTCCACAAATAAATACAAGAAGCACTTCTCCCAATTTCAGAAGACACAATGTGCATTTACATACACGATAAAGCGGCACAGCTTCAGTGAATCAATATTTAAATCTCCCAGCACACTGACAGGATCATTTAGGATCTAATGCTAATTGTTCTGTGTTCTTCACATCCATAAGATCTCACTCACAGTGCAGGTCCATACAGGAAACAGTCTGGAGAAAAGCAGTGTTCCTTCTGATAAATCTGAGCTCCATCAAAACCTTAAGTTTCATTCTGTTTTCTCTGCAGATTTTCCTCTTTCCTGTTGTTAGTCATGCTCACATGAAAAGACTCGAAAGCTTGTGCTGCTTAACTTTACTTAAAAGGCAATACAGCCATTACCGACCAGCACACTTCATTTTAAGACAAACACACCCATGGGTGCAAAGATACTATGCACATAACACATAACATGACACAAGTGCTGGGTGAGAAAGTGCATCAGTTGGAAACCAGCAGCAATGAGAAGCTGCACTGTGTCGCACTGGGCAACAGGTGTGAGACAGGCCTCTGATACTGAATAGGGCCTCAGATTACCAGGTCTTTGTTGCCACATTCATGTACAGGTGCTCATTTGCCTCTTGGCTCCTCTGAGGGGTCCCTCTGGCTGAAGACGAGCCCTCTGCAGGGTCATTATCTTTTCAAGAGGCAAACTTGTCTATTAGCCTGAGAGCTCTGCAGGAGACAAGAGTGCAGTGTGCTGAGCGACTCAATACTGCAATTTTGTTTCGTTTTTTTACAGCAGTGCAGGTTTATCAAGTAATAGTTGAGTAATAGTTAAGTAATAGTTCAGTTGGTAATAGGTGGTAATTATTCATAATTTTTATCCCCATTGTCATTACTGAAGTGTGTAATGACTTTGCAAAAACGTATGTGCTCTTAAACACAAACATATTTATAACTACGGAAACTTTTGCATATTTTACTCTCAAACTGAGTGTGTTTGGACTGTAAAAGAGACCAAAGACCAGCTATATATATATGTGTCTTTGAATAAAACCAAAAGATCTGTTGACTAAACTGCAGTTTTAGAAAATCACTCGAAGTGATTAAAAGAAACAGTCAAGACTGAAACAACAAAAAGCTTTGCATCCTAAGAGGTACTTGTATTTTCCAGTTTTCACCCCTTTTAGCATTATTGATTTTTTTCTTCTTCCCAACTGTTTAGTGCTCTTAATATTCTTTTGCATACAAAGCTTCAGTTATGCAGTGGGACAACAAGCCACTTACAAGAAACTAAAGGCATCAGTCTTTCAAAGGCTCACATTGTTTTTAAGAGGTCATATTGCTACAAAACACTGATGCATTTGAATAATACTCCATAGCCAAATGCACAGTTCCTGCACAAAGAGAAAATGGCCTGATAAGCTGGCGGAGAGTGGTAATTTAACAAGTATATGGATCGGGGAGCAGGAACGCTAAGCTTGGCTGACAGACAGATTGAAAACAGAGGGAGAAATCAATCAGTAAATGTGCAGGCTCAACAATGCATCACTGATTTTACCAAAGGCAGACAAGAACAAAAATGAACCAGAGAAAGAGGAATAGATTAAGAAACGAGAGAGAGAGAGGAAGAGATGGAGCTAACAGCCATTTCCATCTGTAATAATTTCCCCTCTGCCCTGTGATGGACTGATCGATGTCTTAAGGGTGGATTAACTGGAGAATCCCCCATCAGCTAAACCTATTCAAACACTACGGCAGCCACTGAAAGCACTCACAAAAGGGAGTGGGTGGGAACGGCGACACAGACCATGTCTCTGCTTTCAGCTGGATATAGCTCATTACCTGTGTTTGTCTTGGAGCGGAGTACAATTTACATCCAGCCGGGCCTGTAAAATCACTTGAACCTGAACAGTGGAGGGTTCACGCGCCACAGTCGACAGAAACAAACACAAAGGAGGATATTTTAATGGGAGCGACTGACGTTGGCGGCAGCTCTCAGAGGAATAGAGCAACAGAGCACAAGCACTCTTTCAGCAGCCTGGTATTTCCTTTAAGTGTCCGTCTGCAGGTCGCGACCTCAGCCGAGTGATGATGGCACTCGGTAAGCTGATGAGCTCTCAAGCATGTTTGCTAACACACACACAGATTCCAGAACATACCGTGCTCCTGCAGGAGTGTGCACAGCCAGTAGGTATAGAGGAGCGAGATAAAAACTCACAAACAGCCAAATTTAAGTCATGTCACCTTGATTTCTGAAGCCCAATAAAACCAGCCGTTCCCAGCAAAAAGCTCTTTTATCACTTTCCTCCTTAAATAAACTGACTGCAATACATTTCAGTGCTATGACATTTATCCTATTAATTAGCCAATAAAACAAAAATAATCACCTTCAATGAATAATTAATTGCTGGAGTTAATTCTAGAGCTAAAATACAAAACACTCACTGGTCATTGCCCCTTTAATAAGAGGACTTGCTGCTTCGCTCTGACAATTTACGTACAAAACAATTAAACGGCTCTTAAGAAAAGATAAAACAAATTAGTCACTTTAAACACTTTAAACACACAACACACATCGTTTTAAACTCATTTAAGTCCAACAGTCTGTGAAAACACTCCTGGTAAAACACTCAGATTTTGTAGTCAACCTGGTTTGCAGTAACCAACTAACTTGAGTCGTAGACGTAGAAAATCTTTGAAAACACAATCACACTGTCTCAGGGAGCAATTTTATGTTATAATCACTGCAATCGGTTATTTTTATTTTATTAAATTACTTTTTTTTTAAATGACTTTAGATCTGTCCACTTATATCTTACATGGATATACAAACAGCACCAGCATGTCTTCCTAAGTTACAATGTTATTTAATGTTTTTAACTACAGAGGTTTATACATTGAGCTTTATTTACTTTAAGTTAACCGTCAAGTTTCTGTGTCCTTGGACTCTTAAATGTATATTTCACTGTTTACCATCACTTTGTTGAGCAGTCATAATAAGTAGATCTCTGGTCTCAGATGTCTTACTAAGGAACCACTTCACAGAGATTTAATGGACGATAACAAAAAATATCTCCTAGTTTGCAAATCAAGCAGCTGTTTCTAAAAAACAACAGGAAATTAATTTTAAAAATATAATCAAACAATGTTGGGTTTTTATTTCCACAAAGAGGCAAAAAAAAAACCATATATGAGTACATATGTGATAAAAACAGATTACATGGTGACTTGATGGCTGTGAAGATTGGATTTAAATAGCAGCATTAGTGGCGTCATTTATCATCACACTACTTAAATTAGTGCCTGGGCCTCAGTGGGTTATACTGTCAATGCTAATCATTTGAACTGCTTCTTAGTGCAACAAATCAAACCCACAGAATGTAATTTCTGCCGCTAGATGTCTCTCTCTCAAACAGTGAAAACAAAAGATGTAGCGTGATGACATAAAGTAGCGTGTGATCATGGTGTGTTTACTTCACGGTGAAACAGCCATCTTTGTAGATTGAAATCTATCTAAGGCAGGAATGTTCAGATATGAGGTCACGTGTTCAAGTTTTATTCAGACCATGTTTGGTCACATTTACTGATTTCCTCCCTCCCTCTGAAATATCATCAGCGGTTTCCTTGGAAAAAAACTGGCAGTATTTCCCGTCTAGACATTCAAAATAAATAGAGGAGACAACAATGGTTTAAAATGAAAATCTGTTTACTTGAACCAAATTACAGATTTCTCTGTCTTAATACATAGAGAAGCATGAAGGATTTGGATACCAGTGCATAACTCAAAAAAAATCCTTGAGTTTGAATCTGTATTGTGTAGCCTTGAATGTTACCTTGTTGTTTCAAAAATGAGATATTGGACAGTCCAGGGCAAAGAGATTACCTAATGTGAATTCTCTAATTAAGCGACATTGCCCTTTTAATTCAAGCGATCACTTCTGCAGCAATCCCTTCTCATTATCCAGGCTCAGTCCCTGATGAAGACAAATGGGAAGCCCTCCTGCAAATCCAGACAGTCATGTCCTGTCAGCCTGCAGCAGAGAGCCGTCTGCCAAGGTAAACACAAACATTCGCCATCACAGAGCAATGTCTGCCAACCTGCAGGGCTGTGCTAGCTCACTGCATTTGACAAAACACACAAACACAAGAAAACAGCTTCGAAGCACGAGCAAGGGTGGAGGTATATACCACTGGAAGGGACATGATTCATAAAAAGCTGGTTTGGACAAGTTAACATACAGTAGCTGGCTGTAAAACAGTAAAAGTGTGTCATTTCCATGATTATCTAGATCACACAGTCCATAGCATAATCATACAAGTGCGTCTCAGGTTGTGTTATTGTAAGCATCAGTTGCAAAGAACTGAAACCTCAAACTCTAATCCAGAATCAAAGTACGACTGCTATTGTGGAGAACATCAACAGACGGGCTCTACAGGAAAGAGCTCTTCAAGTTACACCTTACAAAGTTTACATGACTTACAGACGTAGTCTACAAAAAACATCACATCACTTTACAAATTAACCAGCTTCTTAAACTGTTTTGAACAAACATCAGAGACAGATTTGGGTCCCTGATTGACAAAATGAAGCAGTAAAAAGTCACAGCTGCCTTCAGTTTGCGACTTAATTAATATAAACTCCAGTAAAAAGTGCCATATCAAACACTATCTTGGGTGTTAAGATATTTTAGGAAAATTTCGACATTTTAAAATTAAGTTTTAATGTTGGTCGCCATTCCATAATAGGCCAAGTGGATGAATGTGCATGAATCATACATACTGTCTGTTTTAAGTAAACCAGCCAATCAAACCAGCCATGAAGATCCTGCTGCTAGAACACAAGCAGGATTAATTAAAACACAGTATATGTTACTTCAGCTGCAGTATATGCAGACCTTATCAAAAATTATGCCAGAAAAATGCATTATTACAGCACAATATGATACCGTACAGACATTTAAGCATCAGCTGGTGGGGAACAGTTAGACAAGCTCAAAGGGCAAATTCAAATGAGTCTGCAAAAATTAACTGAATTGCCTTTTTCACCCCTTCAGCCACAGTCATTATAAAACCAAATTTTCTATGACTTCTCTCTGTGTCTCCATCATTATCATCATCTGAGCAGATCTCAAACACTGTTCTCTGTCCACAATGAAGCTGTCAGCTAAGCAACTGGCAGCTTGATTGATTCTCGCTCTGCAAAAGTTGTCGGCTGAAGATCCCTCCCGCATCGCTGAATTCATCCCAGTGCTGCTTACAACCCAAAAATTCCTATCTGAGCAAGAAAAGCTCTTATTTAATGTTAACAAACAATGTATGGACCCTGAGTACCATTTAAGGATACAAATGGAGGCACATAAGCTTAAATGAGCTTGAATGACGTGATGAAATTTGATCTCAGGTCAGTCAGTGTAGCCCTTTGTTAAGCACCACGGAGCACCATTGCATCGCATTACTGCTTTTACACAGCAGGATCTCTCTAAAACACAGATATCACTGCTGTCTGTGGGCCTTCATCTTGTATGCTCATATGATACAGCGATGTATACAGGTCAGCATAAACTGCATCGGTAGATCACCACCTCAATGTGTTGTATAGCCCATGTGCATTGTTACAGAGTCTAGGGGCCAGCGGTATAAAGTGCATTATTTATGCTTTCCTGCTCTTTGTGGCTGTATGTATCCAGGATGAATGAAGAGGAAGATGAAATGCTCTGTTGTGACTGCCAGAGGTGAAGGGCTCAGGAATGAAAAATCTACCCGGGCTGGCCCTGTTTCACCTCGCACGCACACAAACACACACACACACAGAAACACGCATGTGCACAAGAGCCGGATAGCTCCCTCCCCCTCCCTTAGCCTATTTGAAGGTGACATGTAGGAGGAGATGGATGTGTGGTGTTCAGCCATTAAAATGTCCCCATGAGGCGAAAGAGCTGTTTGTGTCTTTAGAAGAGTTACAGAGCCTGAGGTGAGACTGAAACAGGAGACTCACTCTGCTGAGCTGTTTTCATCATAACAGGACGACCCTTTGTCACAGCTGAGAGGGAACACAGCTGCCGTATGAAATACATTCACTACATGAGGGAAAAAGAAAGGTACGGCGGCTTGATGGCAACTTCAGCTGGCAGGCCTTTATTCAAAAACAGTCATTAAAATGGAGCACACAGGCTGAGTCAGTGTGGGAAGTGACTTTGGTTTCCCCAACTGTGAACTACAAGAACAAGGCTTTTTTAAATACTGTCACTTACATTTGTCACAATAGGTCTCTTAGTCAGTTTCTTTCACTCTTTCCTTCTGGAAAAGGTTGAACCAGAATTTCATTTTCATTAAATTCCTTTTTTCAAACTCAAGGGGGTTAGGAGTCCTCACAGGATACCAGCGGCCTTGTTGTAGCATATTTAAGATCTATGCGTTACCTCGCTGGATGGAGTTCAGTGACATCATTGATGCCAGAGAACATCAGACTATAAATGTAACACATGAGATATTCATTCACAGTCTTTTTAGATTTTTTCACCTTTAAATAATAGATGCCAGGTAATAAAAAAAAATAAGTTCCAACAAATCTTCTCTAAATGAAGAGAAAAACTGAAGAGCACAAAAGTGACCTTCGCCTCTCTGCTTCTGCTCCCTGTGGTCACAGTTTTGCTGCCTATCAGCATTTTAGGATTCATTTTACTAGAGTCAAAGAGGACAACTTTTATCACCCGTAAGTGGAACAAAAGAGAAACAGTAAGATAAAGTTTAAAAAACCTGTTAAACAAGCAGAACACAAAGGACCCCAAAACCCCACAAGATGCTATCATGATATGATTATACTCCAAGTAAAAGAACTGGTTCTGCAGTAAAACTGTCTCTGGCCTTTTTGAACTCTTCTCTAATTTTTGTGCTTTGTGAAACAAGCTTTAAGGTCAAAATTTGAGCAAATGTTTAAGTTACATTTAGAGGCCAAATTAAGTTAAACTTTACTTTATCGATGCAAAGTTTGAACCATTTCCTGACAAAACCTCCCACTGCCTTTCCTTTAAAACGCATGTCTTGTAAAGAACATGCAGACAGTGTTCAGTATTAGCAGCTTAATGCATCATGTGTAGCTCACTGCAGGAAATGAACGAAGCAGAAGAGAAATCATGAAGATATGTTATGCAGATTGGTCACATTTGGCCTCTGCAGGAGCAACTTTACAGAGTAAGGTCATTTCAGGAAATTAAGTTCTGCTCCAGTGTAACGGGAATACAAATGAATGTGAGCTAATCCAACCTCTGAGACTGCAGTATGGTCAGTAAAATAAAGCAGTTGTTATCCACACGTTAATCTTCATTGTAGCAGGACATAAGAAGAGTTTAATGACAAAGGTAAGTTACTGTATGCATCGACAAGAATCTCCAGCATCTGCAGACAGATGTTCTTTCACCAGCTTGATGTGCTTACAGTGCTTAAGTTCTCCTCCTAAAAACAATAAACATCACATTTGTGCTGCTAAGGTGTAAATGTAGCCATCTTCGCAACTCTGGAGACCAGAATGAGCTATGGTGGGAGGGTTAGGATGACCCCATAAAGTGCTTTGCTTCTTGCAGGCATAATTAAACTAACCACTAAAAATCACCACTTAAAGACAACACAGAGACACACACACATACATCTTCATATCTGTGCAGTGTGCAGAGAAAACACTGCGGCCAAGTAACGAGCAAAAGCAAATGCTTACCATAAAAAGCTATAGTTACTCAGGGATTATGAGCTCTTAATGATCACAGTGCCGCAAATTAATGCAATATAATCTTAGTGGCTTGTTTGCACTCCCAGCACACTGCCTGATGGGAGAGACAGAGAGGGAGCGAGGAGAGTGTAAAAAGACGGCTAAGCACTGGTGGCGAGGCGGCCCTGTCCTTGAGAGCATGTGAACTGAATGTTTAGGAAGGACTGTGTGGTAAGCTGCTGTCTGACACTAAAACCGCCCCTCTGGCTGAGCACAGCAGCTGCAAACAGAGGAGAAGTCAAAGCCTTTGTGCTTCTGAATGGATCTATAACCATTTTACCAAAATGACTGTGGAGTGTCTGTGAGAATGTCTAGGTTTTATTCGCACGGCAACTGAATTTAAATTACATTTAGAGAGCTACATTTTTTTTCCTGTGAAAGAAAAAAAAATTGTTTATTCTGACCTAAATATTCCAATTTAAAACTCCTATCTACTCCTGACTGAGAGACTGAAGCATGATGCTTCGACAATTGCGTAATCGCAACATATGCAATTACTCCCATCAAAATAAAGTAAATGACATGTTAATCCAGCCGTAAATCGTTTACAGTCACACTGCAATTACAGATGCTTTGATGCTTCAGGTTGCTGTGATTATACAAGGCAGTTTCATGTGTGTGACACTGATTTGACTCTGTGTGCACCAGCTTTGGTAGGATCACAGCTTGGAGAAGCAAGAGATAATTAGTGGTGAGAAGAAGTGTAACATTAGACTTGCCAATGATGCCAGACACAACAGAGGTAAATTCACATAGTGAGCCAGCATGAATGAAGCAACACTGATAAGAAAGTAATATACAAATGAGATACAATGAATTAATAAGATAAAAAGGCGCATTCATATCCACTAGTTACTTCCTAAATATAATTATCTGATGTGACCCCATAAATAAAATAAAATTCTTAATTTTATTAAGATTGATTAGTTGATCAAAGTGGTGAGAAGCACTGTGTGAATCAACACTACCTACATAACAACTCATTAGTGTGATTAACCTTTTTCTGTCACTGTAAAGCATCATGTATGTTCTCTAAACATGTTTAAACATGTTTTCTTCTTTTCTGCTTTATTCCCAGTGTAAGTAAATAATTAACCCATTTTGTGTCACATACAGGTTGAATTTATCAGACTGTAAATAAATCATCACTCAAACATGCCCACATTTCTTCTGTACTGTCAGTGGTACACAACTTTTCATAATGGATACGTGAATCAATAGCAAATCAACTGCTTGGTGGAAAAATGGCTTAAATAATGTTATTGAGTCAATGTGCTGCCATGTTCTCTCTATTGTACTTCTACTGAAGTGAAATTTAGCTAGTCAAAGATGAATATCTCTCTTAAAAATGAACATTTTAACACCAGAGTAAAACAAGAGGTAAATAATCTCACAGAAAAGGGACAAATTTCTGGTTTCCTGCCTTTTGTCCCGTTCCACTCATTCTCAGTCACCTAAGGATATCAACATTAAAGCAGCAGACTCCAAAGGATCTTGAAAAAGACACATTTGGTTTGCCATTACTAAGTAATTACTGTTTCCTGGGGCCAGTGGCTTTTGTTGAGTTAAAGTTACACAGACATGCTTAAATAAAGAAAGAGCATAAATTTGAATTTATTGTGCCAAACAGACTACAGATGGTTGGAAATTATGTAGATGGAAAACAAATGTTTGCATTTCTCTGTATTTGTATCCGCTACGCCACAGTCATTTATCATGTTCTCAAGTGCAGGAGCCGAGCATACAGATGAGTCAATCTGCGTGGCATATGCAAAACTGTCAACACAACTATAACAACAGTCTGCAGTGACATATTAATTAAAGATCAATTCCATTTAATCCATCTGTATATACTTGCAGTAGCTTGTGCATTCCGGTATTTAACCTGTGGGTGAACTTCATAATTCTGTTGGCAACTATGGTGTATTCCCACAGTTTATGGAATAAAAATCACAGACCATATGGGAACGACTGTCTCCAACTGTGTAATTCACACAACAAGTAAGATGGCAGTTGTAGGCCTGGAGGGCAAGAGTCCACGTTTGATCTGCAGAGCGCTGCAGGACAACTCTCTAAGAAGGTCTCACTTAAAGCTTTGTGTTGATTTTAGCTACACAGTCAGCACAATCACTGGTAACTGGGAATGTCCATTTTGTCACTTTGAACGGTTTATTACTTACAGATTTGACTTTACTTTTGTCTAATTAAATATATTTGCAAAGAATATCTAAATCAAGAGAAAATCTCTTGAGAAATCTCTTTATAGGCAAATGATTAGAAACACAGTTATTACAGAACATTCACTGTGGATCACTTACGTTCATTATGCAAAGCTGCTGTTAAGCGTTGAAGCTTCAGGAGACAGTTACAGAGCCAAAGGCATAAAAATACTGATGAGATGTAATTTAAATGAGATGGTAATGTTTGGGCCCAACATTTCAGGAGGGTCAGTATGTGAAAATAAATAAAGTTAACATCGTCCATCATCAGGAGATGAAGAGTGATCTAAATATCTTTGGAGATTACAAGATACACACGATACTTCAATCACAGAGATAACCCTGATGCATTATTAAAAAGACAAGGTCCTTGCCAGAAATGATCCCAGTCCACATTGTCAGTGATAAAAATTAATATCCCACCCCCCATAAACTTTATGAACTCAGTGCCAGGCTTTTGGTCTCAGCTTGTGTCTAAATCAGCCAGGGGCTTGACTCGTCCTAATTCAGGGGTTAGAACCAACCATTTAACCCTTATAAATTTAGTTACAGCGGTGCAACCAAATAATAATAATCTGATAAAAAAGAAAACAATTCATTTGTAAAATACAGGCAAGCAAAGACGAGAACAAAGAGGAGCAAGCAAAGAGGAGAACTGTACAAGACTCACAAGCTGGTTTCATCTGTTTTATGTCAGAAGGAAGTAAAGTTTGTAAAGCAGATCAATTTCCACGGTGGTCAGATTTAGATTTAGATATTCATGGTCAACATCCTTCACAGAAAATAGCCTGAGCTATAGGAATGAAAACTTGGGAGAGAGGCTATCTACAATAAATTAGGAGCTGGACTGGGAGGCAGCATGGGATAAAATGTCTGGAGCAAAATATTCATATGAAGTTCTGCAACAGATCTCAGCTTCCATGGTTAAGTCATCACATGGAGTTTGGACTCTGACATATAACACTCTCATCACGCATTTGTTCCATTGAGTAATAAGAATCTCTCAAAAAGAAACAGAAAACATTACACTGATCTCTTCTGATCTCATGCTGAGGGCCCCAGGTATAACAGGACCCTGTGGAGCCTCATGGAAAGAAAACCTTAGCAGCTGTATATTAAGACCACCCCAAAACAGTCTCATTTTACTTGTCTGTACATTTTGCGGTACTCATGGAAAAAGGAAAAACACAGGCTGCCTTACATCCAGCCAGCTAAGTCCAGGCTCCAGTGACAATGCCTTATTATTAGCTGTATGGCAGCTTTGTTTAACAAAATCTGAGTTGCAAATATGCAATATGTGCAAGTATGCAAATCATATTCAGCAACTGCTGCCAACTCCCTCTAAATTGGTTGACTACTATTAGTTTTGTAATTGCATCATTTATTGCATCATGTGATAATTTTCATTAAGAGAAAACATCAAGAAGCAAAACATCATGGACGCTCATCACAAATAAGACTTGATGCTAAGCTCAGTGGGGCTTCATAAAAGCTTACAGTCAGTGTCCTGGCTGAGCTGCGCTAGGATCATGAGAAAACACCACATGTTGATGCTGATATGTTGATGTCTCATAATTAGGTGTAACATCACAGATCAAAGTGAGGTTTACTGCTCTAAAAGGGTGAAATGAATGATTCAGTCCAGGAAAGTGGGGCTCAAGTATGATCATTTGAGTGAGGTTAAGCCCTTTCCCATAAAAGACTCTCTCCTCTTCGCAAACAGAGCATAATAAAAAAAACCAAATCGTATCAGTTTCTTTACTGTGATGGTTCTCTGACTTATTTTTCATTAAAGGAATTTAAGAGAGAAAATATGTTAGGCTGATTCTTGCACTATTACCTAAGGAGGTTTGGTTAAGAAAAAAAAAAGTCCAGTTAAAATGGGAAGGCCTGAACTGACTACACACATATGCTGGCATGCACATGTCATAAACCATCTGTTACAGTATGAGACATCATTTCATTAAAACCATATGTGGCCTCATTCCTGGGTAATCACAACAAAATGTGCAGTTTATTATACATGTTTATCACCAACTACTTGCAGGCCTGTGTTTTCTGTCTGCTGTCCCTCTCCTCCCACCGATGACAGAAGCCATACGATGGAAATTGTCTCATGGGGCAGAGGGTGAGAGAGAAGGGACCCTGCACTGATGGATGCTGGGACACCAGGTGATGTAAGCAAAGAATCACACATCTGAAATTCTAATCAGAACGCTCGGCAGGGCAGAGGCAGTAACACCCACCATGCTGCTTGGGTTGCCATCAACCTTACAAACTACACCGAAAAACACACACACACACACACAAAACACACACAATTCACACATCTCAAAAATCACTACTTCTATTTGAAACAGATACTGCAATTACCTAGTCGGTTGGAAGACTGCACTGCACAGAGTGCTTGCCTCTCTGCTTGGGAAAGCAATGCATGCACTGTGCCTGTGTGCAGTCATGCATTTATGTCTCCGTACTGGGGAACTGGACTGCACTACCACTTCATGATCCAGGCTATAAAATGTAATAAGGCAGCACAACTCAGCATGTGCAAGCAGTTTTAGCTATTAGGAGTTCAGCCAGGTTGACACAATTTTGTGCATTTTGCAAACTTCATAAGATTATAGAGGACAGTTTAAACCACCAATAAAATTAAAAGGCTAACTTGAAAATATGGCAAAGAATTCTTAGCATAGAGGACACTGGGAATTTAATTTTCACAGAAAAAAAAGATGATGTGACTTTTGCTGGGCTGTGTGTCTGGAGAAAACATTTGCAGGCTGGGGAATCTCTGAGGTGCCAAAATGTTTAATGTACAACAGTATTTTTGATGCATTTCACCTAAATAAAAAAATTGCAGCTTCTGCAATTTGAATATTGCATTTTGCCAAACTGCTCAATAAAATTTTGATTAATTGTTCAGCCCTGCTGAAAAAGGAAACTGTATATTGATATGACAACCTGAAAATTCAGAGTGAACATCCACCTGTAAAATGGAAAAGAGAAAAGCTCCGTGCAGTTTATTCAAAGTACAAAACTAATGGCAAAACCAAAGGACCTGCCTGCCTCTGCTGCTGTTGTGTGCTGAGATGAAGGAAAAATAGCTGCTAAGATGCAGGAGCTACATTTTCACAAAAAGTTTAGGTACACAATTGTCGTGGTACATTTTCTTTACCTCTTCATTCACTATAGCTTACTTAAGCTTAGGGTTTAGCTACCAACTGCTGATCTATTGAACTACTCGCCACTAGCTTTGCTTCACATCCACCCTTGTTCCTATAAATACTGTCTAATCCAGAGAAAAAATAAATTAATGATAAGCATAACTAAATTTCTGTGTTACTGACATTCATGTGATGATCAAACTGCTACTGCATAGCAGGTTCTTTGTTTTTACACTGATTGAATAATTAGTAATTTAGTCTTTATTTCCTGATGCTAGCTGAAGCTAGCTACAGCAGATATACTGTGTGTTCTGTTACAGCCCCAGCTCAAGTTTCAAGATTCACTTCATCTCTATTTATATTATTGCCAGTTAGATGCACAGCAGAACAAAATCACCAGGCATCCAGCTCACACATGTAAAAGAAGTGCTACCAAAGATTAAAAATAATAAATATGTAAACATACTGTACACAACCACTGTACCGCTCTGTATGGGGGGGGGTTAAGGAGCATGATAGGTTGGGGGAAGAAGCTATTGCAGAAGTACCACAGCACCTTTTACTGGAAGGCGGAGGTGCAAACAATCATGATGGAGTTTCCGACATGTGTTCCTGGCTCTGGTCAGTCAGCTCGTATTTGCTTTGCCCTGAATTGATGGGAGTGAGGCGTGTTTTTGTTTTTGCATCCACTGTAGCTGAAGTGTTGATACAGACGACTGTTTGACTTTCGTCTTTGATTTGTCAGCAGTCAGGATAAAGAAGCACTAAACACGTTTCTTTCCACCCTCCTATTTTTGTGGTTTGTCACAGTGTGGATAGCACCGGAGAGGAGCTGTCCATCTTCAGCAGCGGTGCCTGAGCGTGCTGAGATGAGCCCACGGCTCGAGCTGATTGTCAGGAGTGTCAGTTAGTTTGTCTGCTTTTCTCTCCCTGTATGTTTGCTTGTCAGTCAACCCCTGCCTTCCTTCCTTCCTATCTCCTCTCGTCCGTTCACCTGCCTGTCTGTCTGTCTGTTTGTCTGTCCGCCAGCTGTCTCCTCCTCTCTGCTGACTGGGCCTTCTCTGCCACACACAGAGCACAGCCTCTTAGGAAAACAAACATCAGTCTTTTCCTTCTCTCCTCTGTGAGTGTCCCTGGGAGCCTCCCTCCACAAAGCAAATAATGTCATGTGCTACCACAGCAACAACCCACCCTCTTCCCCCTCCTCCCCCTCCTCCCCCTCCACTCTCCCACCTTCTTTTCTTTGCTCTGTATCCTGTCGAACAGCGAACTGCAGTCTCTTCTCACAACAACACACTGGAACATACACAACGACTAACAAACTGCTAAACCTGATCACGAGCTGCACAGGACAGAAGGTCATTCACAATCCTGATTCAACACCAACATACACTGTATATTACTGTTACGTCTCACCAAGTTTTTTTTCCTCTCCATACATCGATCACCCACCAGGAAAAAGAGAGTTAAATTACTTTGCTAAATCCAATCACAATTAGGAAGGATTGTGTAATTCAAAGCTCAAGGGGCGCGTTTCCCCTGATTTACCACAATCCGTTCAATTAAGAGCAGATTAGCACCTGCGGGCTGACAGAGAGGTGATTTAATTAACCTCAGCCTATTAGTGTGAGAACATTGCTTTTGTTTCTGAGTAACTCTATAAGTCACAATAAACTTATATCTTGAGTGTGTCAGATGATGGATGATGCAGTTACTTTAAATGCAGATGACTGTGGCTGAAAAAAATACTAATATTTATTGTTTATTGTTTTTTTAATTGTATAAAATTTCTTTTTTATTACCATGACACCGAAAAACTGTTTCTAATCTTGCATTTTTTGAAATATTCATATTCAAATTAGACAGTTAAGACTAATAGGACTAATAAAACTGGTTCAAATTGTAAAAACTTTCATGCCCAAACCTTACCTGTACACTGACTCTACATCATCTAATCTAAACATAGCACAATGTAAAACAGTGTATACAAATGTCATGATTGTTTGCTAGATAACATGGTCAGATTCTCTGGTTAGAGTTGATGGGAATCCTGCGGAGGAGCCCACCTTTTTTATTCAAAAAACTGAAACCATTTTTGAATCATGTCAAAATAAAGATTTGCTGAGGAAAGAACAAGGGTTAGGTAAAACTGCTGCACTTTTAAATAACAGAATAAAAAATAACTAGAAATTCAGTTTTTTCCTTTGCCCACTAAGAGTTTTGTTAAGAGCTGAAAAAGAAAAAAGGACATAAAAATTCTGAGAAATTTCTCTTAATTCAACTTCTTCCTATAATCCAACAGATTAAGTATGACTTTACAAGCCATGCAGAATTCTTAATATCACAGTTTATCCTGCACTGTAAAGTAAGTCATAAAGCCAAAGGTAACTGTGTCACCAAACACTTGTAACTTTAACTTGTATTGAAAGCAATGTGGCATCCAACCACATGCTACTGAACACTTGCTGTGTCCTGTGAGCAGATCTGTTCACACACAGCCACAGTGAGAGATCTCTGCTCATCCTTCAGTTCATCAACTTGCAAGACTAGATGGATCTGCTGGACAAACCTCAGTCCTGATCCCCACCATGCTCAAGTTATCCGACACAGCTGAACCAGAAACAGGTTGATGCCATGAGCAAATTAGTACACTAATTCATTTCCCTTTTCTTTCGTTTGGAGGGCAAGTCAGGAGGGGGGTTGCTGTTCAACATAGGCTCTCAGCAGACTGATGAACACATACTCGCAACCTGTGTGTGAAAAAAATCAGCTCCACAAAATGAGTGTGCTTCACAGCAAGTAATAAGAGAGACCCCCCTCGACCTGGGTGCTGGATTGGAGTGAATATACTTACTGCTTAAGGAGACAGAGAAGATTTATAAGACGATTAAGAGACAAAAAAAAAACAACTGAGCCAATTTAAAAGGTGAAATTAAACAAACATTTATGTAACTGACTAATCGTTTATTTACTGTTAAATATGTGCAGAAAGTCATAAAAACAAAGACAAATACAATGAAATTCTTCAGCTGCTGGAGAATGATCAGAATTTCTAATGAACTATTGATTGAAACCACACAAAGGTGATTGCAGGAGGGCACATCAAGACCACTTCATCCATCAGGCCTGTCAGAGCTCCCCAGCAGTAGCACGAGGCAACAACACATCATTAAAGACGGCGAGTACTTATTCACACATAACTCACACTATTTGGAACTGCTAAACCCACAGCCGTCCCCCAAGTCTGGCTGTGATTTAGGAACACTTCCTGCAGCAGGCATCAATATCAATTACTGTTGCTAAAAGATGTATTTAGGGAGGGGTGGGGGAGGGGGGTGTGGGGGGGAAATCTGCCAGACATTCATTTAGTTTGCAACCTTGGCCTCTAAGCAATCTAATTACACTCAAAGTTGCGAATGGCTGCCTTAAGTCAAAATGGGAGACTTGCAGCCTCAAATGACTGACGAAAGGATAGAAATGAAAGCAAAAAGGGAGATGCACTTAAGTATATAATAGAAAAAGTGAAAGATTTGGCTTAAAAAAGCTGAGTCTAACTGATCTCACTTTGATTTGAATTTCAATAAGCTTGTGTGTCACCCAATATTTCAACTTGGTTGATCAGTTTTTACTTCTTGTTTCGTAATCTCTCTACCATCAGCTTATCTTGGGATTTATTAACGCAGAGATTAGGCTTTTATTAAGGTCTGTGATCAATATTGCAAACGGCTAAGAGGAAAACTACCACCAAGGACTCTCTCTCTCAAGGGGGAAACGCAGTAATCCGGGAACACACTGTGGCTCTTTAAAATGTGTAAGGAAATAAACAACATAACGTTAAAATGACAACAAGGTTACACGGACATGAAAGCAGACGACATCTCAATTTTTTACTCTGAGAAAATAAAATGTGAATGTTCTACTCAAATAAAACAGTCCTGAAAACAAATCTGACAACTTGGACACAAAAGATTTCATCATCTGTTCCTGAGGCCCATCACGGTTTGTGAGAAAAACATCTCATAAAACATCATGCCGGAACTAAAAAATAAAGGCAGTGATAAAAGTTGCATGAATAAAGGCACATCACGCTTACTGGCAACAGAGAAACCCTCACATCCTGCGCTCAACAAAACTGGGCCAATGGCACAAAGAATTGTTTCTTTTTTTAATAGCTCATGTGATTGTAATTGTGAGATATAGATTTTTTTTTTATTTCAAAGATAAAAGGGTTAACATTTTACTGGCTTGTGAAAAAGTATTTTGCACAGTGTGTCAAATCTGCTAAACTTCAGCAAATGAAAAGCAAATGTGGTCATCACGAGGCGTCACTTGGGTCACAAGCTCTGTTTTGAACGGGATTAAAGCTCAAACACTCAGCTGATTTACTGACTGTCATCAAAACAATATTAATATGCAACTTTTTTATAATCAATTTATTATTTTAGCAATGGCTCATGTACAAATACAGATTGTTCACTGGCTCCTCTTTTTTAATAAATTTCTCTTTTTTTCATATTATTCAGTAAAAATATTGGGGGTTTGGAATTGCCCTGACAAATAACTTTTTTTCTCACATTTTATAGATTTAAAATGAACACAGAAAATAATCTGATTAATTTTCAATGAAAATAATGGTTGATTGCAGCCCTAGACCAGACTTTATTGGCATTCTTATCTCATCTCATCTCAGCTCATCTTATCTCATCAAAAAATGACATAAAGGCTGAACATCCAGTAAAATGGCTCTGAGCCGTGCTTCTAAAACACTTCTCTTTGAGTAAAACTTTCTTTGGGGATCAGCAGATAAACATCTACTGATAACAACGGTAAGCCTTGTTGTTGCTGGTTCTTCTGTCGATGCATTTCTCAGCACAGACTCTGAAATACCTTTGTCCACACTGCTGTCACACTCCACTGCCACCACTGCTGTTTACATCCCTGCTGCTGTGTCTCTCTCTCTCTTACCACCTTTGATCAGCCATCAGAACAGTGATTAAACTGCTCACTTTGTGGTCAGACTCCTGACCTCAGATCAGGGAAGAAGCCCGTCAGGTTATCTTATAAGAATTACAAGAATACAACTTCAATAATTAGAAATTTGCCAAAAACTACATAGATGGGTTTATACACAAGGTCAGTGTACTAATCTAAGGCAGAAAGGTCAGAACTTTATACTTTTTCAAAGACTGTCAGGCTAATTTAATACAGAGGCTTCACACCTCTCTAGTACATCATTACATCACTAGAGTCTCAAAGGATTCAGTCGGTAAAAGCATTAACTCATATGAACCAGCCTTAGCTTTCCTAAGACGCAGCAGTGGAGGCTAAATCATGATCCAGACTCTTTGTAGCAGATTGTTAAGGATATA
>JAPZDY010000006.1:4601546-4616884 GCA_029783645.1 Ctenochaetus hawaiiensis | reverse complement strand
TGTAATAATTCACTTATAGTATTATTGTTCTGCCTTTTCTATCAGAATAATCTATACAGACTAATTACAGAAGCTAGAACCACTGCAAGTTGTAAAATACACTTTTAAGCCACCCCTGCAGACAGTAAGCTATAGTATGTTAAGGACGGTATAAGAGCACAGATCTGTGAGTCCCTGCACAGCTGACTTTTTTGCTGCCTCACATACCAACAACAGTGACAACATATTTCTGTAAGACAACCTCAGCAGCCGCTGCCTGCCACACAGAGCGCTGATTGTTTCATGTCAGAGTGTAATGGAAGTAAAGCGGGACAACATTATGCACCTTCAAACTGAAACACATAAATGACATCAGTGGACCGATAAAACGTTGACATCTGTCAGTTCACACTGCAAATGTTACCTGGTAGTGATATTTGCAAACCAAAGCTCACACAGTGTTACTGTAGAGTCTGATTCACACCTGCTACAATTAGCCGCTATTTTAATACTTAATCCACTGAAAAAGAATCAGTACCTATTTTAAACATTATTTTGATATTCTAAAAATAGCCTGCATCACTTTATTAAATAAACTGCCAATTATTTTTTAGCTTCTCCTACATGAGTAATGCTTTACTGTTTTTTTTTTTGTCATTTGAAATTAATTTCTTATAGGATCTGTTCTGTTTGTTAGCCAAAGCAAGAAGTTGCTTTGGGTTAGGAAAAATATGCTATGCATTTTTCTTGATTTCCCGACTTTGGATTCAATAAAAGATTAATTCAAATAATTTGCACTTCAACCGATAAAAAACATCCTTAGACGCAGCTCCAAAAAGTGGTTTGTGTACATCTAGGGTAAAAATGGCCAGGCACCACTTTAGCTCAGTCTGGAATATTGGACTGTCCTGTGTCACTTTATAAAACTCAAAGAAAAACTTCTAAGAAGTCCAATAACACTGGCACAGAAGGAATTACAAGATTCCGTATTTTTTTCCTTCATCAGATTTCTCTAAAAAACCCTGGCAAAGTCCTCCTCACACATCTGAATGAAAGAAATCAATAAGAGAAAGCAGACAACTGCCTCCTGATATACGGGCAGGATCAGAGGGTTCAAACAGGAATGATCCCGCAGTGCAGATAAATGAAGAGGGTCCAAGATAACTGTGCCCATGAATTCACAGAGGGGGGGAATCTTGTAAATGAAATGTCGTGCGCCTAGATGTCGCCGCTTTTGGAGATCACTCACTGTCATTCTTACTACTGAATCACCACCAGCATTTCAAACCAGATGGATATGACAAAAGAGGCTTCTGCACTACAAACACACTCAGTATGTAATTGGCAGCCTTGGGTTATTACAGCTACACTATGGGGAAACTACACAAAGAGGAGAAAACACTGCAGATTATTGTGAAAAACATAATACCTTATCATGGGGTCTGCCTGCTGAGTGATAAGGCCTGTGTGGATAGCCTACGGGCTGCTTCCACTCTCTGCTTGTACAGTACAACTGATACCCTGCTATTAGCTGGCAAAACCAAATCCGTCCTAAAACCCTGTCTTGTTTGAGAGCGTGTGTGTGTGTGTGTGTGTGTGTGAGTAAATGGCTAACATACACTCTGGGATGTGCTAAATCAACAAAGACCGTGCTGGCATTTACATAAGAGCACCTTTTGTCTCGGTGTAAACCACCAATTTGCAAAACTGCAGCACACATTTAATGAAAACACACCACCGGGAGGAAAGAGCCACGCAGATGGAAATGCTTCAGGGATCAGGTGAGCTATACAGCAGAGCCCTGAGGGGTCACACACACACACAGGGTCCATCCATCCATAGCCCTGCTACACTGACCTGCATCAGCTGATCTCCTCGCTTACCACACTGAGCTTCACCTAAAAATCAACTAAAATTAAATATTACACTTTCATCAAATATTTTCACAGTCTGGGAAATATCGTTGAATTGGCTGGGTGCTTTTTCATGTTTACTAATGAGCTCAAGCTTATCTAGTTGAGCATAAACATTTCCATTTTTGCCAGCAGCACACTGCTCATAACAATCATGCTAATTATGAGCCATGCTTGTATGAATGTGTTTCAGTCTTAAGAAATAAAATGTGATGTTCTCGCATTAACAAATGTTGATTTTGCTGCTCTCTTTTGAAAAGCTGGATAAGGGTGTTCTGTTTTCACATGATCAACGTTATTAATGATTTCTACACTACTGGCAGACATTTTTTTATGAGCACTAAGTAATCATTCCGTGATCAGGAGAAACAAGTGTTGCTTTGAGTTGATGAAATGGTTTTGTCGTCATTGGAAAACATTCTCAACAGCTCATCTCATCTCAAACACGTTGTGGTGATTACAAAATAATAAGAAACAGATTACAAAATAACTTGTGTGGCATCCCTACAACAATCCCATTATGTGGACTTTATGAAAGACATTTTTCTGTGATCGAGCAAATAAAAACCTGCTTTCTCATGCCCTCTCAGCCCACATCTCATGAAGAGCTGTGGCTCAGGAGACAGAAGGGGTCTACTTATCAAAAGGTTGATGGTTAGATCCCTGACTCTTCATGCTGAAGTGTCCTTGAGCAAGATACTGAACCCTTAAAACAACTTGCAATGGCTGTTCCATCATGTGTAAATGTGTGTGTACAAGTTCCTGCTGAACAAGTTTATGCCATGCAGACAAGCTACTTGCCACTGGTGAGTGAATGTGTGTGTGTGTGTGTGTGTGTGTGTGTGTGAATGCCGACTTGTGATGCAAAGCGCTTTGAGTGGTTGAAAGACTAGAAAAGCGCTGTGTTTATGTAGCCCATTCACACCAGATGGAATACATATTACATATCCACGTGCAGGTGGTTTGCTTGGAAAAAAATTTCAGCATGCTAAATATGTAGTCAAAATTATGGTCATACAGTAAGACACATCAATCATACCAAACACTATGCATATACACAGAAAGCAGTCTAATAAACAGTTGTCTCACAGTTTCTCATTTAGGAGCAATCACAGAATGCAAATCTTGTTATGGTGTTTTGTAGGACATTTCTATAGCTGTTCTGAGGCTTCATCCATAGTGTTGATATTCCAATTCCAAATCCGCATTCAAATATGTTTTGCAGGCCTTTGGAATAGTGTGGGTTGAACAAGGAGGGACAGACGCAGACAGACAGCTGCCGACACTGGGGAGCTCTGGAGGAGAGAGCCTCCAGCAGGCTGAAGCTCTGGATGAATAAATAGGCTACCTGGGGTCACACCGCATTCTGATCTGATGTGAGCTGTTTACCAACGGGAGGAGAGCTCAGCCTTTTTTTTTTTTTTTTTTATTAAACTTCTAGGGTTTAAAAGTATGATTTATTTTACTTCAGTCTGTCTGCGGCAGAGCCAGGCAGTGCCGGCCTGTGCTGTCATTACTCTCCTCAGAGACCATTTTAACTCACAAGAGTTATGGAAGATGAGAAAGCAAATTTTAGCTTCTTTTGAAGAGCAATAATAGCTTCAAATGCTAAAAGAAATGGCATTTGGTACAGCCCAAGAGATTACACCCTAGTATATGTCTGCATTGTTGCTGCAATCATACGCACAGTCGTCCTTAAGCAAACACTTCTCCAAGATGTGCAGTTTGTGGATGTAATGTTGTGGGATCTGGCGTTCTTTTCTCTTTTCCCTACAGCAGAAGGCACATGAGCCGAGTAGCACTCACTGAAAACAATACAAGTCAATGATTTCATTTGGGGTAGACAGCTCCAGATCCATCTGGCTTTTTGGAGCGTAGCCGTCCCCGCTGCACACATTTACACTCAAACACACACACACACACACACACACACAAATAACAGATTCTTCTCTCACATGTGATATAATGTATATTTTACGTCTTTCTAACACATTTTTTCTTCCTCATTTTTCTTTATACACAGAGGAACACAAATTTGTACATACATAGGCATGTACACTGACAGTGACTGTATGACTATATGTACAATGGGTCCAACAAGTCAAACTCCCAAAGCAAAGAAAGGACTTTAGCTTTAAGCAAACTTTACTAATTGATGATTTATTCTTTAATTATCAATAGTCAGTTTAATGTTGATCCTTAATTACAGTATTTTTTAAATATCATTGCTGTGGGACACAAACATACCAACAAACTAGATATTTGACTGGTGAAATGAATAAAGATAATCATTATTCTAACTAAAGAAGGCCTTCATTTCAATTGAATGAATTAAAATGTAGTCTTACTAGTTTTATTCAGTTTATCCTAACTGCTCCTCTATAGCTACCTGATCTTGATAACTGCACTAACAAGTGTTGTCTATTTTATATTTTGCCAAGAAGGAGAATTTGCACATTTTGTTCTATAAAAATGTAACTAACAGCCTTGTCAGTGGAGCTGAGACCTGTGTTTTGTTATTTCCCACAGCAATGTGAAAAAGCTTTATATTTAAGGAGGCTTAATCAAATTATTCTCAACTCTATTAAAAAGGACACAGATTTTGCTTTTGCTTCAAGTGTCAAGTAACGGAATAGCCAGAGGGAAAACATAAAAATGTTAACCCTGGCATCATGCATACAGCATTTAAAGAATTTGTCCTTGTTATTGACAGCACAAGTTGCAATTATTTCATATGCAGAATGACAAGGTGATGAATGCAGGCCTAACCCTTTAGCTGCAAGCATTCTCACTCTCACAAACACAGCATAAACACACAGCAGCATACATCTGTAGAAAGACTTGTACATGCAGTTCTCCATTCACGATTCCACCAAACCTTGTCAGGAATTCCCAGGAAGAGCA
The DNA here is from genome assembly GCA_029783645.1 of Ctenochaetus hawaiiensis. Classification (NCBI taxonomy): domain Eukaryota; kingdom Metazoa; phylum Chordata; class Actinopteri; order Acanthuriformes; family Acanthuridae; genus Ctenochaetus; species Ctenochaetus hawaiiensis. The sequence continues at coordinate 4,612,088 of JAPZDY010000006.1, read as the reverse complement.
TTTGTCACACAATTCATGCTTTTCAAATACAGTATTAGTGTCATCCTCGCCTTCCTCCTAAGCTCAGACTTTCATGCTTTATATTCCAGCCATGTAAACTTTAAACTAGCTATAGCCTGTACCTCCATGCTTTATTATAGGAAATGCATTTTACAGGTAGCAACTGAAGCTTTTGTAGGACTTTTACATGCGTGTCTACATCCATGAACTAGAATATCACTGTAGATCAACTCAATCATATAGAGTGGTGCTTCGGTGTTAAATATGAGTGTTAAATTACACATATATTTGAGTTCAAAATACAGTCAAATAGAATAAGAGGTGGTGTTGATGAAGGAGGACTGTGAGAGCATATCAGACAAACCATGTTGGGAACCGGTGAATAAAAGGAAGTGATGGCTAATACTACAAGGCTTTCATCAAGGTTTCCATCTGCTTCAAAGGTTATCAAACAGAAACGACTGCTCAAAACCATTTTCACAGTGGATGCTGAATGAAAACATGACATGTGTGACTGAAAAACTGTATCTAAAAGGACCTAAGTGGCTCTCATCTTAACCAGGCTCGGTCCACATAAACTCTCCTACTGAGCATCAAGAGCAGCCAGTTCCACAGGGGGAGGCAGGAGGATGACATCATGCTGAGAGACAGCCATGGAGCCTTTAATTAGTATTTTAATATCATTTGACCTGGAAAATATTTAACTGCATACTGCGCTACAAAGCCTGGCCTGGGGATATCCAATGTGCTGCTAGCAAATTCTCACTTACGGCCAATCATTGGTGATATTTTCATGAGGAGAAAAGCACTTCTTAATCTTATTTATTTCCAGGGGTGAGAGAAACATATGCAGACCACATGTGCTTTATTTTTAAGTGACAGGCTTAATTGTATCAAAAACAACAGGATTTGGACAAAAATAATCTTCGAATATACTTAGCTTTGTTTTTTCTAATAATCTTATGGTTTAATAGATTTCAAGAGTTATCAGAGAAATCTTGCAATTCCACGCGTTCTCACCACTTTAAACTGCCCTTAGCTAATGAAGACTGCTCAGCCCAATTTACTGAAATATTTACTCAGTGGGAAATTAATAGACAGCATGTCAAAGAACCAGCACAAATCACAACAGTGTTTCCTGGTCTCAAGGAAAAGATGAGCTGAGCAGATAAAGTTTATGTTTGATGGCAAAGTGTAGGTGCATTTGAGCCCAGAGTGCTCTCTCAACAAGAGCCCGTAACAGTTTAAGCTCGATGATAGATCGATACTGGCTGTTCATGACCAGACTTCAAACTTGAAAGCTGTAAGTTTAGCCATGTTTTACTATAATATATGACATTTTTCTAAAAATTGCAAAAAGCGTGTGAATATGGATTATAGTTTGGCAGTCAGGGTAGTGTAAACATTTTTGAAAAAAGAACTCAAGCAGTGCAGTTTTTTTGAGCAAAGCTTATCTGAGAGTGCAGGAATGGAAGCAGATGGAAATGGAAACAGTGGTAGGTTGGCTCGGTTTGAAAGAAGGATCAGAGAACAGAGGGGGGATCAAAGGTTCAAAGCTGCAGGTAGAGATCTCAACAGGGCTGTGTCCGTAAGTCCACAGGCCCTGAGCTGGAAAGAAACGCACACACGCACACAAACAGGTTCTTAACTGCACCACAATTATTATTTCACTGTGTAGTTGTAGCATGAAAAGGGTCTCTTTTTTTCTCAGCAGTGAAAAAAAAAAAATCTGTCCAAATGCATCATCATGGGGGCCATTACACACAAAAGAGAAGAGTGTGACTCTGGCCACGGCTCTGCTTCAGAGATGGCATTTTACAATCAGCCTTTGCAAACATTTATCTTTTCCCCCTCACATCTGTCACTGGAACCTGCCGGAATAAAAACAAAGATGAAATGGAAGAGAAATGGCCTGAGCTCAGTGAGCTGATGGCATGCAGACCAGCGAAATGTATTTTTCTCAACTGAGGCAAGTCAATTATATTTTATTTGGATGCGAAAGTGGTTTGCCTCCGTGCTAATACTCGAGTAAGAATACACAACAATGTGCTGTTATAGCTGCGTGCTGCATTAACAAGTGTCAGAGAGACTTAGGTCTTAAAGAGGTGGAACCATTAATCCAATGTTTCTCAGCCACTAGGGGTGTGCCATTAGCAAAAGATTAGCTGTTAATGTGTACATAAGCTGATGGAAGAATAGTGTGCTCATTCATACAGATTCTCATTCAAAAATCTCTGCAACAAAAGCACTCCGTTTTTACAAAACTGGACAGAAATATATCACTACTTTCCAAATTCAGAGAAATTGCCTTTTGAAGGACAAAATAAACACTGCCATTTCAGCTGTTTACTTCAGGTGTCTTGTGGTAAAAAGAACCTTAGGTGATATGAAGACTTAACAGAAACAACACTTTCAGATGGGCATGCACATTTATGTTGCATTTCTGCAGATACTGGAGATGTTATTGACTTATAACAGAACTAGCATCATCCTCATGCATGAACTGGATCTGAGATTCAAACAGCTTTTAAATTAAGCATTGTAAAAACACATACTTTTTAAATTCTCCACACATCTCACAGTTTCAAAGTCAATACAGTTCACTGTGGCTACAGAAGTTTGGCTATAATAACCGAAAAACTAAAATGCCTTTATTCAGTTTGAAAGAGTGCATGAAGACTGAACCTCCCTGCACATCGCTGCAGAATCCCACAGTCCCATTGCTCTTGCTTGTTCGTCAACTCCAAACATTGATGCTTCTTGTTGCAAATATCCCCTGCTGCCGAGCTATTTGTTTTGCCTGAGTTCATACGAATGCACCGCGTCAGTTTGTCCCTCGACAAGCAAGACGAGGGTGTCCGTGTAGGGCTCATGAGCTAAGCTGTGCAACTTGATATCAATCAAAGCTAGTGCACTTTGCATTTCATACACAAGCTCTATGTGAATATGATGCAGCTGGGTTAAATTTAGACATTCAAATTTAAGAAACACCTTGTTAGCTGTATACAATAAAATCAGACCGCTTCATTCTGCAAATGTTCACTTCTGTCATGATCCATGTTGCACTATGTGGTTTCATGTATTTGTTGACTGGTTCCTCTACTCTGGCTGAGACCTGGATTTATTAAGTCCTGGATCTGATGCCCTGTTGGTCTGAGCAGTTACAGACACGTGTAAGTGACAGGTGGAAGTGCTGTCCAGCTACCAGCTTAGACAGGCAAACGGCACATCTGCTGGGAAAGAGAACATCTGTGTTTTAACGCAGCCCTGCAAGCCAGAAAAACAGAAAAAATAAAGTTTGTCAAATTAATGACTTCTGAGGAAAAGTATCCACTGTTAGCATCAGCAAAGAGAGCCACCACAGACGAGCTACCTGAGCGCTGTGGCCTAGATACTGATAGCAAAAGTACATTAGATAGACATCAGTAGTACTTTAAATGGAGCCCTGGTTCAGTTCATGTCCCAAGAAAAGATTTCATCTGCAAAATGACTTGACATTCACAGAAGCATAATTACTGAATTATCTGATTTAATTTCTTGAGTAATCCTCAAATAATGAGTATCTAAATGTTCGTATAAACGTGTGAGAGTTTACCCAGAAATCCCCAAATAACAGACAGATTATCTGATCTTGAGGGGCTGTTTTTAACATCCAGCGATGACAACTTATTTTGTTACTGTGTCAGTCACTGGGCTGTCACAGCGTAGAAATGCACACTATACATCACTCTCTGACAACTCCGAAATGCAGCTAAATGATTATCTGCCATTACTGCCAAGAGACTGGAACAAATACATGGTTGGAAGGTGGAAAATTAATTAAAAGGCTGGAAAAGTGGTATTATTCACCAGACAGAAATATCTGTCAAGGCAGCTTGGCACAAGGAGAGCCGTCATGAGGAAAAAAGCCCCCTCCGAAAGGTGTCCTTGTTCATCATCCTCTCAGGAACAAAGCTTTAAGAAAACCTGGCTTGATATTTATGTCTTAATTGTTTGAAATGTCATTTTATTTCTGGTCTTTTAGAGAACAGCTGTCAATACATTTGATTTCACATTAGCCTCTTTCTTACAATGAAGTACCAATCAATGTGTTTTTCTCTGCCTGCACTTACAAGTCCTCCTCCAGGCAGACTTCTGAGGGCTGTGCCAAAGAAAATCAATTGTTTTTGAAATGCTGGCAAGCCGTCAGCATCATCCCACAGACAGCACACGAGAAAAAATGCCAGACTGTTAAACTGCAATTCATCATCTTCATTTGGCCATATGAGAGGAATAGCCTTTGTTGACATAATTACCACAGTTGATCCTCTCAGCTGAGGCCGGAGACCTGTCCTTTAACTCCTGCTCCACTTTAAATGTCAATAACATTAATTACCTAGCCATTATTTGTTATTTAAAAAGGTCTGTCAAGTTATGAGTGAACCCATTATCATTTTTGTTGAACTCGTCGCTCCATACCACCTCCACCCTCCACCCACACGCTCTGATGACTCAGCTTAATCCATGAGCTGCGATGCTCCACCGTGCCCGGACTTGGATGTGTCACATCTCTAAGGCCAGTGTGGGTGTGACAGATGGGTGTGAAGCTGGTGCCCAAAATGAAATAACTGATGGGCGCAACAGAACTTCTAAATTTAAATTGGCACTTAATTGGAGGCAACAAGGTCCTGGTGGTGTACCAGGGGTACTGAAATGAAATGTAAACGGCTGGAAAAGCACAGGCAGAGGATTTTCCTCAGCTCTTATGAAAACATTGCTCTTCTAGCAGACACATGGTTTATACATATCCCTCTTATGGACTTTTGCTCAGTGCAACGTAAGGCCTGCAGTGAAATGTATTAAAGCTCTTTGTGATCGATTGAATATCTCCTCTCTCTCTCTGGTGGTCAGCAGCCAGTAATACTCTGTTTGGTGCAGTTAGGCCCGACATGTCAAATCCAGTGCCCGTGTGCAACCTAACACAACATGCATTTCCAGAGCCATGAACTGGTTTAGCACATATTTTGGCTGCAAAAGGAGGACGTTTTTCGGAGGAGACTAAGGAAGGCTCCAACTACAGATCCATACCCATTTGTTTTTAATGTCTCCATCTTTAGCAGTCATGAATGCTGTTTGAGTAAACAACACAAGATAGCCTGAATATCACCAAGTTCTGCCGCAGAAAAACATCTTATCTCATCATGGGCAGCTTGTTAATAGCTTTAAGGAGACTATATTTTTCATTGAGAGGAAATGGCTACCTTTTTTCCCATTATGATTGTAATGTGCATGCAGCAGTTGCCTCAGGTAGCTGGCTGGAAGCAGATGGAATACTGTAAGAGACTAATGTTATATGAAAAACAACTACTGTATTTCTTTTTTTCATTGTTCTTTTTCCCAATATGAACACCTGAAGTGTGGTACTTGATTTTAATGATTTAACGCTTAAAACAGCATTTGCACAGGAATGATTGTGTCACAAACTGTTTGATCCATACAGGCTGTTGATCACTGTAGCTGTGATCGATACCAGCAGTGAACTGAAGAGGTGAACCTTAATTGTGTCAGTGTGGCTTAATACACAGCTGCTGTGTCTTAAGGGTCTTTAGCTGTTTTTTGGCAAAGCAGGGCGACCAAAATCTCTTTGAATCATCTCTGGGAGAATCATAACAAATACAGTCTGTCAGTATGTTGTGAGATATCTTGATCTGGACATAAACAAATCAATCAACTAAACCACCAGCTCAGTAAATTAATCACTGTTTGTTGACTCATAACCAACTAAAACCAGTTACATAATTACAACTCATGAAAAAAAAGTAGTGTAAGCCCAAACTGACCTCAAAATGTCAAATAAGATCAATCTATTTTAAAAAAAGCTGGATGCATTCCTGGAACTTTACAGTGGTGTGCTATTGATTAATGTCTTCATGATTGCATGAAGTAATGAAAAGAGTCCTTCTACACTGCAAGCTTCAAACTGCTTGTGTCAGCTCTGCACGTCTGTCCCAATACTCAGCCGCTCTGCCAGTCTCACCCATATGTGGTGTTATGCAGTTATGTGCCCGGTGCCATTCTGCGCACCATTTGTGCATGAGGTGAATCTATTCTAATCTGTTTTTATGGTGTGTAACAAATTAAGTTAGAGAGAAAAATTATTTAGAGGAACAACAAAACCCTCAGGAGCTCTGTGGGACATTGTGAATTACAGAGTCTTTCCAGACCTTTAAATGCAAAATCACAGTAGAACAGACGATGCAAATGTACTAATTTACACAGAGCTGCTTTTGTGCTGTTCATCATATTATCACAGGCAGTCAATCATGTAATACACTGCTGTTAACCTGCTGAGCGAGAAGATGAGTTGTTGTAATGCAAGTTAAAAAACAGGAGTCAGTTCAGTCTTTGAGCGCCCCGTTGAACAGCACTGAAAGGAAGGCTGGGAAAGCAAAGGCTGTGATTGGACAGAAGTCAGATCAGGCCAAGCCATGCAGAGATGTTAGACAACAAAAACTACTAATTATTAGGAAATAATAGAGCAGTGTTTCTATAAAGGCAACATTTTAAAATCAATTCTGGTCAGTAGGGGCATCCTAATGTTAGGGATACCTTTCAGGTGAAAAGGGTGACACACAGCAAAGGTTCTAGAGGAGAAGGCACTCAATGATTTAGCAATTTCTTCAAGTGCTGTAATAGGTCACTGCTTGGGCCTCAATAAAAATCTGTCCCCAGACCAGCACTTTAAAAGGACCACTTCTGCTGTGTGCTTTGGTTGCAGTGGAAGGAGTGAATGCTGCTGAATACAGCTTTGTAATTTCTTGCTCAATTTAAAGTGAAAGAGTTCAGATTTGGGAAAATGAGCACACTGTTCACAGCTTAAATGCTTAGAAATAAAAAAAAAAAAACACTGATAAAACAAATTGGGAGGGCAAATTTTCAACAGTCAATAAGGCATTGTAGCATAGTTTTTTGGTGCCTCAGCACTACATAATAATTGTGATAAGCTCATAATGCATAATATCTGGTTTGCAATACATGAAATCTCTTATCTCTGAACTACAAATACACCCAGAGAAATCTACATACGTAGCATAAAAACTCCGTAGCCATGCTTTGTGTTCACATTTTCAATTGAACTTCATCCATTAATAGCTTAATTTAGTTCTAATGCTGAAGTGTTAAAGGGATATACGAGAAGAAAGCTTTTCTTTGTCATGATCCTTGAAATTACAGCCATGATGGTAAATTTTACAAAAGGCTTTTGGAGGCTTCACATTCATTAACTTGCACATTGTGTAATTTAGAAGCACATTCTGAATAAGTGGAAAGCTAATCACTGCCGTATTAAGACTGGTGTGAGGCTGTGGCTGATGCTGATGAGATATAAAGCCAACAAGAAACACCTACAACCATTCTCACCGGATTCCTCAAGCTTATGATCAGGTTTGACGTCAACAGTAACTTTCTGGTCAGCTGCTTCTAAGTAAAAGTCCAACGTTGGCTACTTTACCACAAACTACAACACCAACAACCAGCCCAGTATTTAGAGACAAAAAAATATGCTGTACAACATCTAACAAAAGCTACTTGGGTATCTCAAGAGCCTCATCATGGACGCTTCAGCCCAGAAAGTGCGAAACAGAAAAACAACGTTCAGATATCAGCATGCACATGAAAAGCAGGCCTGGGAGCAGTGTTGCTCCAGCACTGTGGTGACAGATGGAGAGCACCAGCATGTACCTCCAGGGGTCTGACCTCATCAGAACTGAACTTTATTCAGACAGAAAAAGAGCCACTGCTGCTGTTACATGCTTGTGCATTGTTCCGTATATACAATATACATAGTCTTTAAAGATCCCCTTGACTCCAAAGTGTGTTTCCCTCCGGTTTGTGTCCCGTAAAATGTCAGGCCTTGACTATGCATGGATCTAAGCATATTCTGGACACAAGAGAAGTTTTTTCATATTCTCTATCGATGAGCGAGATGGAGGCGCCTAAATTCTGACATTCAAATGTACCTCGGGCAGGCATTCTCCGTGTCACAAATTTGAAAGCCAGTTGCAGGAAAAGCATCCTGAAGCATTCAGGGCCGAGCAGACTTATCAGAGACCATGTTTACAAATGCATCTCGGGCAATCAGATCACAAGTGGACAGTGCTAATTACAAGTGTGAACGACCACCGACATGCTTCTGATCATCACTGCAGCCTCTTGTTAAGGTGGTCTGGGACTCATTCGATTTCTCTGCGTAAACACTAATGCATCCTAATATGTTACCAACGAGGATGTACCAGGAAAAAAAGTCATACATGTGCGATGCAGTGATTGTTTAGCTGAGAGCGCACCAGGAAGGGTTGGACAGACAGAGGACGATGTGTGTGTGTGTGTGTGTGTGTGTGTGTGTGTGGTTAGATTTTAGGCAAAACGAGATGTGTACTCTCTATTCATTCATTTATTTCCCTCTGAACATGCAGTGTAAGTGATGTAGTCAGCGTGTCTCGCTGTTCACTTTTGATCTGACTGCCCGAGACACATTTTAAAACCAAGTATAATTTGACGGAGGCTCAGACATATTGGCTGAATCTCTCCGATGTTTCCTCTAAGCTAGTCATCTTGATGCACACTGTTGCATCACTGCCTGACCTTGCAAAATAAAAGCATTGCGAGCTGGGCATAATGTTTGTGTTTGATGGTTCTAGAATTTCTCAATGACTAAGAAAAGGTAAATGCACCCCTTTTCAGAGCTTTTTTAAAAACCTTATAGAGAGGAAAATCACAAAATAAATATATTAGAGTATTTTTACACATATAAAAACATGTGTGGAGGGGTAATTTCTAAAAAACAAAGGAAAAAATCTAAACAAAATGAAATCCAATCACTAAAGCTATGCAGAGAGTGAATGTAGGAAAAGCCCTGATAAGTCTGTTCACTAATAGAAGATTAAAGAAAAGAAAAATGTCTCTCCAGCTATCCTAAAAAAAATCTAACAAGATAGATGTGATTTGGGAAGTCTTTCTGATGCAATCAGCTTAAAAAGCTCTCAAACAAATGGTCATCTGAGGCATTACAGGGGATCAAACATTAAGACAGCCTCTCAAAGATTTCTTCTGGGAGCATTTAACCTTTGGCAAATTTTACTTATTTTTATCTGTATCAGCAACTTCCTGATTCACCCTCAGCCATAATTTTAACACAGTCACATCAGAGAGCTGCCAAGTAAAATAGGTCTTCTTTTGTTGGCCTCTGAACAGCTATAATGAAAGTAAGTGGGGGGTCAAGTGGCTCGCTCAGGGGCACTTTAGAGGTAGTAAATGGGGTGAGATCTCATTCTTATTCCAAGCCAGCATCTCCAACACTGATCCAGGCACGTGAACAACAAGCCTGATTTTTTTATTTATGATCCCACATCACTGTTCTATTTATTCATTATTTCCAGACACAGGCACCTCTGTTACTCAAACCAGAGGCACAACCAGTTTTAAAACTTGATTTAAAAAAAAAAAAACAAGTCTATACTCTCTTAAGAGGTGACTGTAAAGGTCAGTTAATTACTCAAAGAAATAATCTGAAGTCATTTTGACTGTTGATTACCATTTTTAGGTAACTGTTAAGGTAAAAATTCCAGTCTCCCTAGTCCCAGTTTCTCCAGTGTCTCAGTGTGAAAAAATAAAAAAAAACCTTGGGTATTGTGGGGTTCATTGGACAAAAAAGACATTAGAAGATATCACAATGCTCTTTGAGGACTTGTGATGGGTGTTTTTTTCACCATTTGCTGACATTTTATGGACCAAGTATCTCCTCAGTTAGTGAGGGACATGGCGAGCAGACTCATGAAGCAGACTGCACATTTTGGACCTTGGAACTACGTCAATCTGGACAAAAGTGTGAAGTGAGCTCAAGACAGCATGATGGCTGCCGTACAACAGCAGGTTATCAACTTGGTGGAGGAGCTTGTTGGGCTTGATCAGAGTCCAAAACCCTCTTTGAATGACTATGTGTGCAGAAATTTACATCACCACACAGATTCTGTTGTTGAGTCTGTCACCACATTTGGGACTCATTGTGACAAACGGCTATACTTAAATCTCTCCAGTTACTGTAAGAAGTAAGGCAGCATTATACTGACATCTCCCCTTCTTTCCCTGTGAGATGAGGGTGCAGTAATGAATTTGGTCACAGTCTAACAAAAACACTCCTGTGTGTATGTATTTTCACTCTCACACACAAACAGCACTTTTTTGGTACATTGTAAACCATTCTGTATTGGTTAAAACTACCTTCTAAATCACTGTGATTAGATTTTAAGATAGTTTGATAGAGCAGTATATATTGTTTTATTAGCCTGTTTTTCATTCAGTTGACTGCAGTAAAAGACTGAAACAATGTCGTATAAGGTGTCACAATGTTAAAATAATGTCTGCTTATGTGCATAAAACTGTTCATCTGTTTTAATCAGGCGTTCTAAGACAACACAGTTAGCCGTTTATGTACACTAAATGTCTACGATACGATAAATCATAATTTTCTGGGTGTTTGAAATTTAAGGCCTCAAATATTAACTG
>JAPZDY010000006.1:4589151-4601446 GCA_029783645.1 Ctenochaetus hawaiiensis | reverse complement strand
TTATCTTAGTACTAGTCCTACAGTTACTGACAGAGAATATTTGTTTATTATATAAGTACAGATGACACATTATCACATCATTATAGTTAACAAAATGAAGTGGGAAACATTAGTGGAACATGAAACAGCAGACGTTAACGGTGAACATAAACTGGGCTAAACTTTGAGGTATTTCTTCAGCTTATTTACTTTATGTCTAATGGCTACGCAATTCAAGAGCTACTCATTTTATACTTTCCTACATTGATTTCCGAGTTGTCATTTAAGTAGACACTCAAACTGTGAATAGCAGCACTTTGGCAGACTGACACAGAAAAACATCAACGGAAAGAACAACAGAAAGAAGGTCAAACAAACCGAGGAGAAAACCCTGGACTGTTGAATAGAGTAATTCTGAATAAAAAGACTGACAAAAACATGACAGTAAGACACGTCTGAGCTGTTAAAAATGTGATCTGACTAACAAAGGGATACAGTGAGGACAAATGCAATTGTTCATATCCTTGAGATGGGTCACACGCCAGCTAACAAGAGATTGGTATCACACTGCATATATTAGAAAATGCAAGTCAGGCTGTGTTATCCCAGGACATTCCCAGAGTCTGACCTTGTGAAGACGAACACTTTTCAAATCCTGCTGAAAAATGATCCATGAAAACATAATGTAGAAGTGTGATAAAATTCATGTCAAAATAGCTCACACAAAATTAATCATTTCCTGTGAAATCAACAATACTTAAGACTGACACATGCAGACAAAATGGAGTTAAGACCGAGTAAATGAATGCAGAAATTTAAAACAAAAATGCAGATGCTTCCATGGAGGGGAAAGTTGCCTCTGAGTGGTTTAAGAAGTGAGAGAGTTGGAAAATTCTGTGAATGCTATATTGTAGCCTTCACAGTCACCTGTGTGAGATTTTGGACTCTCCACCACCATCATCAGAAACACCAAATGAAGGAAGCACGGTTCAAAAAACTTGTCTAAAAATCTTTATCAATTAGCACTTGAGTGTTTCTGAAGGCAAACACCTGACCAAGACACTTTCCCCTCAATTTGTCACCCATGTGTTGGTTACCATTACAGAAAAATGTAGCAGCTATGCTGCATATAGAACTCTCGCTCTATAAGCCATAATTCAGAGCTATATTGTTGGAAGGCAGCCTGTACCCGGTTTGCATTCCAAGGAAAATGGATAGCCAGTGCACAATAAATTACTCCTACTCTGAATAAACTGCTGTAACATGGATCAAATTGCTTTTTCACTCCTAAGTGTACAAAGGCACAACAGCCACTACACCCATAACTGAGCATCCCACATCTGGTGTAAGGCTTTGCTGGAAACTCTTGTGAAAACAAATCCAGAGCAGCACACACAACAACAACAACCTCTCGGTGACACAGATAGTAATCTCTGGCTGCAGTACTACATTTAAAGCTACATCTGTTCAACTCCAGCTCACAAAAACAGCCAAAACGCTGGGCTGGCCCAGTCAGAGAGGCACACAATAATAAACACATTTTTACATGGTGTTAAGAGATTTTCAACTGGATTCTCATGCAAAAGCTCAACACACACAAGGTTGGAGAGGGTTGAAGGGTAACTCCTTTAGTTCAGCACTCACCTCCAGCGCCTCCAGGGTCACGAAGCCTGTGATGGAGAAGCCATCGATGATGTCCTCTTCTGCAGAAGTAGACTCCTTTCGCTTTCTTCGCGGTGGTCGAGGACGGGATGAGGAGGGCTCCCTGTGGCCCTCCCGCTCCGAGTCGGAGGAGAGGCGAAACACAGAGCCCTTAACGTGGTTGTTCCTTATCCCATTTGATCGTCTTTCCCGATCCCTCGCTGACCTCGACTTCCTCTTCTTGCGCAGGCCACTAGATCGAGGGCCATCCATGTCCTTCATAGGAAACATCCAGATAAGCCCTCCTCTTCCAGAGAATCAAACTCTTCAAGGGCCAGACACAGGCACTTCCCAACTTCCACTTGTGTGAAAACCCCAGAGAAGAATCTCCACAATATCCAAGCGAATATTATCAATATATTAGATCCAAGGTAACCATGAAATATCCAACAGATAAACCCTTTTACACAAACTCAAAACTGCATCGAGTCACTGAACCAAGATAGGTTCCAAGCAAAGATCCCCCAAGGCAGTCCATCAAATCCCATGACAGAGGTGTAAAATGATCTATTAAACACGTTATCACCAAGCTGTCAATTCCACCAGGAAGAGCTTTTCAAGTTTGAGCAAACGTCTGCTCAGTGAACATGTCCCGCCATGGTAAGTTGCACAGGTGATACCACATCTTTCTTCTCCAAGAACCCACTCCTCTTACCCAAGGTCAGCAAACTCACCCTTCTGCAAGACAAAGACACAGAGAGAGAGAGAGAGAGAGAGAAAGAGAGCATGCATTTGCAAAATGTTCACTCAGCAAGTTCAACTGTGCATTTAGCCAATGAGCCATTTTCCAAAAGGTGTTGTACACTATACGGAAGGTTACTGCCGTCCTACAAAATCCAAGAGGAATGTTTTATTAGGATGGCTACAGTCTCATCTGCTAGGCATGCTGTGTTTTCTTACACCGCCTGGTCATTAAGCCCTGAGATGAGATGATTATGTGTTGTAAGTGCTCTTTTACTAGTGTCTCTGAAGCTTTTGCCAAGCTTGTAACCTTAACTGTCTGTTTAATGATTCAATCTCTTTAATTATATAGCAGAATTTTTTCTTTATCTTGTTTTAACACATGAACTTGTTGATTTTTGCATTGTATCTGATACTTTAAAGTAAATACAGACACTGTGTATTTATAAAAATGTATTAGTTACAGTGTACACTGGGTGCAATTATAATTGTTGAAATGACCAATTTTAGCATAAAATTAAGTCTCATCAAGAATATTGTATTAATATCTATCAGACAAACCTTCCATTTATTAATTTCTAAATGCATTCATTTATATGACAAACTTTTATAAAGACACAGTACACTTCAGAAACAGTCAGATCAACACCCACTAATGACATTAGAATTTATGATCCATTGATTATGCCTGGTGCAACATCTTAGATATCAATGTTAAGCTTAACAACTTGAGACTTCTGAGCTGCCCAGACATAGTAGGTCATCTGTCAACTAAAAGAGTAGTGATTTGAAAGCCCCTTTTAAATAAAGCAATTCTGACTTGTAGACTTCCATCAAATTATCAGTCTAAATTAACACATTCATCATGACAGCCTGTCTCAATACTCTGTTAAAATCTTTCAAAATATCACCTTGGATGTAACATCTCTCACAAATATTGAACAAATATTCCACACATTAAAAGGGTAATATTTCTCTCTCTTTAGTGAATGAAAGCAGGTCTAATTGAACAAGGAGATGTCCTTGAGGTTTTACACACGCTGTTAGGAAATCAAGACAAATGTCAAGTCCCTTTGAAATGCTATTCTGCACTTAACCACAGAGCTTAGCAGGGCATACCTCCACTGTCTGACACTGAAGGCATCTGGCTGCTATTATGATATTAGAATGCAACATTCAACAGCTTGCAGTCTTAGTCTGGATCATTCTCAAGGCATAGCCTACAGTCTAGGCCTAAAGCCACTCAAAGTCATTCTGGCATTGTAGTCTAACACACATATGGCTTCTCTATGTGTCCAGAATATCAATTCTCATCCATTACATCATAGAAATGGTATTTTATGTGGATAAAAACTGAATCAACAAACTGCAGGCTTTTACAAAGCCTTTCTCTCAACAATCATGTCTCCAAATGCTGGTGGACATTTCAAACACAGAGGAATCACGGCGTCTCTGCATCACCACACAAACCAAAACCCATCTGTCACAGTCAACCACCATCTTCAACTTTACATTGTCTCCTTGGACACAGGTTGTCATGTAATGTGGCTCATCTGGATTCTGCAGCATACATGTAGTCCCCAATGCTCTGCTACACCCTGCTAAATCACAAATGTTTTAAGCATGCACAATTAGAACCAGTTAATATTAAAAAAAATACCTTATAATCAAATGGGCACATAACAAAAGGCACATCCAACATTTTACTATGCAGCAACCTTTTTTAGAAATATTCCTTCCATGCAGATGTTCTGCCCTCAAACAACCCAAAAAAAGGGATAAATCCACCTTTACTATAATTACGGTCCTAAACCTTTTCTTTCTCTAGCAGCTATGCCTTTAACCTGATGCCCCGTGCCAGCACTTATTTAATGACACACACGCACACACACACAGAGCTCCCAAAATATCGCTTATTGGAGAAAAAACTGTATTCTAGCACTCGCACTGGCTTTCTAGCTCAGTAAAAGACTCTTTCCCTTGTCTTCGCTCACAGTCCCTTTTTGTCTGCCTGTGCTGTCAGTAGAGATCTCAGGCTCTGTAATCCAGTCCAGCCCACAACAGCAGCAGCGGGCTGGCACTGCCTCCTGCTCCGGCTTCCCAAGCTTCATTTTCCACTGTAAGACACACAACAAAAGCAAGCCTTCTCTCTTTTCTTTCTTTTTTTTTCTTTCTTTCTTTCTTTTTTTTGTGCTCCAAGACACGTCATGCAAAACGAAGAAATGCAAACCCTTGCGAGTGGGGAGGGACCGTCCGGACAAGTTGCAGGCCTTCGGTCACTATTAAAAGATAAAGCACGAGAAGATTTTGGAAGCTGGCAAAATAAATCCCGCAAAGGAAAACCATAGGGTATCTCCTCCTGCTCTCCCCAGATCCGAGCTTCAGGATCCCGGAGAAGGGGGACCGGGGCGCAGTGATACGGCGATGCCGCAGTGCCGCTTTACAGGCTGCACGCTTCCTCCTCGGCGCAAATAGTGCTGTCTCTGGACATTTGGTACAGCTCGGAGTTACAATGAAAAGACGGTGTGAGCAGGAACACGGCGGACTGAAAGGCGGATGAAGCCAGATTACGGTTACACCTGTTTACCTGAAGAGTCATTTCAAACGGCCCTTTCGTTTGCGGAGCGTTTTTTTTTAATGGCAAACATCATGGTGAGCACAAGTAGATATAAAAGTGACAAGTTTGTGTAAGTAATGATAATAGTGGCTGTGTGTTAAAAAAAAGAGTCTGCCATAGTGGTTAGTCAGTCCGTAATGAACCTCAGCTGTATCAGAAAAGCTGTTAAAAATTCATTTATTAGCATAATTACTGAAAACAAACGGGAAATTGTTAAGTATGCTAATAGCTCCCGAACAAGCCACACTGCACTGGATTAGTAACTCGTTTTTACTGCAGAAGTCAACAAGTGAGCAAAAATAAAAGATGTAAACGTCGTCTCTTCGCATGTATTCAGTGTTTCAGTTTCCTATGATAGGCTGGTATTATCCAAATCATTTATTAAGTTGAACACTTCACTGCAAATCCCCCCCTCTGTAGGATATACGCGCTAGCTCCGGTGTCACATTATCATTTGGCTCCTGAAAGCGACTATAAGCTTTTGCCTCAGGGACACCCGGGGCCATCCCTACTCAACAAACACTAACAGAAAAGTCTGACCTTATAGTACTGTAGCTATGAATAATAAAACTTCAAATAAACACAGCACATTTCCAGTGTATCTGTTTGACATTTGAAGAAAAGATTTGCCTTAGAAAGCGGGCTCTCTGGTGTTTTTACTCATTCAAACCTCAGCAATCAGGCTGTCCAATTAATTACAGTGTAACTACTTGCACCTGTGGGCTTTGGGGTCGCAGTGCCCATAGCATTGCACCAATAAAACATGTATTTAAAAAAAAAAAAAAAAACCCTAAACGTGATTCTACAGTGATTGATTTGAAAATTCTTCACATTTGAGCCAACAAGCAACCATAAAGTGAGGCTTCTGTGGCTGCTTCATGACGGCTGTATGATTTATTGTATTGATATTGTGTTGCCCTTCACAGGTAAACACGGTTATGCGAGAAGGCACTTACTCAAAGTCCATAGAATGCATCACTTGCTAGAAATGAATGCATTCACAGCTTGCCATGATGCTGTTCGGATCACCCTAACCCTAAGCCTTGTCAGTTTAAAAACCAGCTTTAGATTCACAAACCTATAAGAACTGGATCATCTGTCATCTGTCTATTCTAATGCAAGTAGTGGATGAGATGTACATGTCATTGCTTAGGTAATACACTAGTATATATAAAAAGTTATTAGATTAACCACAAAAAAAAGAAATTTTGTTTCATGATTGCTAAGTTTTGGGCACAAAAAGCTATTTGAGTGAGCTATTCAGTATTTTAAGAGAGCACTTTTTATAGAAGAAAAATGTCAATGTTAAGTTGTGAAGGAAAAAATCTAAAGCAGCTGTAAATGTGTAATTTCACAGAAGATGCACTGTGGGCTGTGTCATCAGTACTGAGTGGATGCCTTGCAGGAGACGTCACTTCAGCATTAAACCAAGACATATTGATTTTTAAGTCCCTTAATGCCCATGGGATAACCATTAATAACAGTGTGAACAAACAGTATGGTAGTTGTGGTATCAATACTCATCATTTAAATTAGTGGCTGATAGAAAATAGCACTTAATAACAACTTGTTGAACAGACTGTTACTGTATTGCAATGGCTTCATAACATTGATCAGATCTAAAGAGGGAGTGAAAAATGATGGTGCCACACCTCATGATCTGGAGTCAGCAGTTGTTTCAGCGTGGCAATGAACTGGTCCTCTGCAAAAGGGGGGACCATGGGTGGGCTGTGTATTTTTAGCCTCGTTTAATGATGCAGAGGCTGAGTCGTGTGGCTCACAGCTCGCTAAAGTGCCTCAATTCCCAGTGCCCGGTAAAACAGGGACCCCACCACCCTGTAAGAATAATGCCAGAGGATACGCACGCACTTGACCCCGTCCCATCCTCCAGAAGGAGCGTCCTTGTGACAAAGTGGCATGGCAGGGAGGAGACGACAGCAAGGCAGCTAAATCAGCTCTCCCGGCCTCTACTCATTAGGTAGGGGAAGACAAATGTGCTGCCCTACCTTCCACTTCTGCTCACCATAATCAGCTTTAATTACACCTTTGCCCAAACTTTCTCTGCCTCCACAGCTCCATTCATTGTCACACAACACTCTGGGTCTGGGGAAAAATAGAACTAGTATTTTGCAACAAGGGAAACATATTATTTTAAATGTATTTTTGGCAACACCAGCAATGCATTAAGCACTTTGATTGATGATAATAATGAAGCTATTAGGGCACAATCAGTACGACTGAACATGACTTCCAAGCCTCTTCAACTCTCAACACAACAAGAGGGTCAAAGTTAATCCTTTCCAAATGTAGCTTTTTCCATCCAGCTCTGATAATGATCCCTCGTTGAGCCCCATCTGTGACTGGGTTAAAGGTCAATCACAATGTGTTAGAAAATACACTTACATAAAATGCTCCTATAAGCCAACAAATCCAATCACGCTTTTGTGAAGATTGTCTGATTTTTATGGTGCAGGTATTTCCCGCATGCCATGTGAGCCTGAAAAGAGCCTATTATGAGATGAAGCCCATGGGAGAAGTCAACTATTCTGGGACTGATGATAACTTTGAAAAAAAACCAAAATGAACATCTCATGCTACAGTAGCTACTTATTTATATTTAATTGCCAAGAACGCAACACTTCCCTCCCTCTTTTCCTCTTCAGTGTTTTAGAGACATCAGATGGTGATAATTAGCCAATCAGATTCACAAAATAGAACATACACATCTCCATATTATCTCACACCTGCGAGTAACTATTTTACCTTTATTTTAACTGTGTTCATCATTATTATCTCTACATGTCAGGCAGGAAACTCAAGTGGGATGTAATGACACTTGCATAATGCAAGTTGAATTGCTGGGTACTTAAAGCTACAAAGAGATTCTCAAGCTCATTTTCCTCCCCCTACAGGTCTGCCTACAAGCCCTTTAATAGCCCTTATTACTTGCACTGTGAGTGCAGAACAATAGCCCTCACCTAGATATTCCCCTCTGTAAATGTTAGATAAAGCGCTATCTATTCTCACTTTTGTTCTTTCCTGTTATGTTCTCTTGGCAAATGTAATTTGTTGACACTATTCATCAAAGGTACAGTGGGCACTGGGAGTTTCATATTCATCAAGCTGCAGATGCCCTGAAGTTTCATGTTAACACACTGAGAAATTGTGGCACATGACCCTCTGTTCGCGAGCAGAGCCACAGTAAATAATGAGCAGTGTCCACATGTCCCCACTGTCACAGACCGAAACAGCCTCCACAGTCCTGCAAAATAATAGGAAAATACATCTCAGTGGAAAGATTAAACTGTCCCTAAAGACGAATTATTAATCGGAATGATTGGTCATACAAGATCAATAAAACCGAGGCTTGTATCTGTAACAATGACAGCCCGGACTGAAAAGCCTCTCTGGTCTTAATATATGGGGCCTGTCAAAATCCTCTTAGCTCATGGTTCTTCAGCTGGCTCACAATCAATCACTGTTGACTATTTATGTATTGGATAAGACCCACATTTACCAGCAGAGGAATGAGGAACAGACATTAATATTAAAGTGCACTGATTATGTATGATGATTAAACTCAAGGTTTAAATTGCAATCTGATTACACACCAGTTGCTGTGGGGATGTTCATATGATAACATCTTTATAAAAACTGGCTGTAATGTGGGATATGTTTCAAAAGCTTGTTTTCTACATACAATATATACAGTTGCATCAGACTGTTTCTGTCGTAAATTCTAATCTAACATGCCTGTATCACTGAACTCTGCCCTCTCATTTGATAACACAGCTGAGAAGGTGTCAGGAAAGGAGAGAGAGAGGGAAAGAGGGATGACATATAGCACAGGGCTGCTGTGGTAAGAACACAGCCTCAGTGCATGGGACATGCTCTATCAGGTGAGCTATCAGGGCACACAGTGTTTTTTTCCATTTTCAGCAACTTTTTAACTAATAGTTCACCAAAACTAAAGAAAAATGTTGTACCTTTTACTTATATTAGAACCAAGTCCAAAAAATAAATGTAAGTTTATCAAAAAATAAATAAATTTGTGGGAACACAAACGATGTAAAAGAGAAGAAAAATAACACCCAGCGTTACCTTATGACATACTAGGGCCTGAGCCCCTCATATTTTAGAAAAAAAAAAGAGTTCTGCCTTGACCCACTGCAACAGTAAAATGCTTGTATACATCAGTACCTTTGTATTAAATGAACTAATATTGTTGTGATAATCCCTTCCTCACAGTCTTTTTTAAAAAAACTTTTAATACTTTATTGTAGGCACATTTAAACAATAATACCTCTGTACTTGTGAGTGAACAATTCTTAGCCCTAATAGCATACTCTTAAATTGTTGTGCAGGTACATAGAGGACACAAGTACTCCCTCCATGACTGGGAAAAACCCAAGTGTAAATAACAAAATTATCAATGGCTGAATTCCAATCAGCTGCTTCAGTTTACAGTTCACAGTTCACTGAGACACTTGAACAGAACTGAGCCAGTATTTCCTGTTATCAGTGACAAAATAACAGGTCAGAACATCTACTGTGAAAAAGGCCCACTGAAGAAGTGAAGAAACAAATATCTTCAAGTGTGCTGTCATGGGGTCTGAGAATAAAATGTAGCCAAAGAGTGTGTGATTAAAGGAGCTGAATTGTTCAGTTCTGAGTACATACCAGCTTTTGATGTCAGTTGTTCTGAAGGTCTCTTTATGAACTCCCCCTCATTTGAAATGCCAAGGATGACCTTTTACTGCACGCTGCAGCTCTAAGAGGAGATCATTTACTTGTGTATTCTATATTTCAGTAGATGAGTTGATGCACTTAAGCCGTTATTTTTTTTTTCTCCTGGCTTAGAAGAGTACTGTAATTTTCCATATCTGTCATCTGTGCAAATAAACCAAAATCACTTCCAAATATAATCTCATGGAAAAGATAAAAAAAGGAGATGGAAAGAGAAAATAACTCAAAGTCGACATGCCGCTATGTTTATACTGTAGCAACGTGGAGCTAAAATAAAAATGCTGCTGATAAGTTCCCTGAATGACAAGAAGGAATATTGAAAATGATAGCTGACCTACTAAAACAACAACATATCTTAAACTAACGATGTTGTCAGATATGTACGGGCTGCAAACAAAACACAGTATTCCCTTCATTTGAACAGCACGTCTACAGCTCAATTACAGAAACATTCAGCTCTGACTAATTCATGAGACGACAAGTTCAACATCAAGTTCAGCCGCTTGAGATAAAAGAGAATGATTTCAGCATGTTTTACTGGTATGAGGCACGACCAGGGCCTGATAGAAGCATGTGGTTTCAATTTCAACATAATAAAGTCATGCAGGGTCTTCAGAGGGACCAGGATGTCGGGTTGGGAGATGTGTTGCAGTGTTTCTGCTGTTACAATGTCACATTCAAGAATCATGAGGGATTCATATTAAAGCTAGAGTCTCACTCTGGGACAGCATGTTGTTTAAATTATCCTTGGACAAGGATCACTCGTTCTGCCTTATTGCTTCCATTAACATCACAAATAACAAGAAGGTAAGAATTCCATTGTTTCTTACTTTCCATGTGCTCGTTCGATTTCTGGTGTTTTTAATATTAACTCTTGACTATACGGTCTCAAACTGCATCCAGCGTCCACTGAACCTTTCCCCTGACCCAGCTTTGTTGATTGCACATCACAGAAAGCCTCTCGTAATATCTTCTGTCCTTTTGTTAACCTTGGTCACCCCTCCCCCTCCCCCCACTTATACCACGGAAATCTGACTAATGTGTTGTTTTCTCTTTTTTAAACTAAAAGATGAAAAACAGCGACTGTACATTTCTTTGTGAGGGAGAGAATGGTTGTGTGGTAATGTGTGTGTGTGTGTGTGGGTGTGTGTGTGTGTATGTGTGTGTAGAGGGGGGGGGGTTAACTGCGACGGGAGGCAGGGATATTTTCCAATTACTCGGCCCCTTCTCCCTCCCATCTCACATGGCAGGGGAGGCAAAGTCGAGCTCATTCATTAGTATTAGGGGCTTGTTCACCCCCCCTCCTCCCAGGCAGCCCCCCTCTCTCCCCTGCAGCAACCGTGCACTGCACACACGATCACCCTAATAGAATTTGTAAGCCCCCAAATGAAGTGGATTGTAAAAGACAAAATGACATGATTTTTTTTTTTTTTTCTTTTTTCCTTTGGAGGTGGGGGTGCCTGTTGGGAGCAACGGATGAGCGGGGGTGGTAAAGTGACAGGAAAAGGAGAGAGTAGGAGGAAGGTGAATACACTATGACTCCATTTGATTCTCATTTCTCTCCCACTGCAACGAGTTGCCGGCTTGCATTATTGGAGATGAGTCGTTTTACAGTCATTAATTTACTGGCCCACCTACTGGAGCAGCCCATTATGGAAGGAGCCAGCGTCATCACAATGGAACCTCAGGGGTGACTGTGCTTTTACAACATGTGTTTCATTAGGTGCCCATAAACACACAATGTAATAGAAATATGGAAACAGTTTGCGGTGATAAAAAACAATGGTCTATGCAACAACTGCGGTCCCAGGAATATTGCAGACTAGCAGAGAGCCGCTGGGGCTAAAACTTGTAATGCTCATATTTTCTATTTCTATAATGGAGAGGCATTGTTACCAAGGATTTGGACAGATTATGAGGATCAGAAGGATGATCTCGTCTGCTGAGGATTTTATTTGGTGCCAGAATTATACAGCATGTCATCAAAAGGACACCGAATGTCAAAAATAGCAACAATGTAAATAGGAGGAATATGAAAAAGATCCTAATCAGACGAGTGTGAGCACAATGATTTGATCAGCATCCATCACCACACTCACCAAACACAAACCTCCATGTAAAAACTCAGCTCAATGCACACATATGTTTTACACTTTATAAGAAAAAAACAGAGAAAGCATGAGATGATCAACAATAAAGAAACATTTCTTAATGGTCTTGAAATGTAAACATTACATGGGCTATAAATAAACCCAAGTTTGAATGAACAATGGCACATAATAAACATTTCTCTCTCTGTGCCCCGACTATCAAAATAAAGGCAAAAATTCCAAAGAATAACTTTAAGGAGGCAAACAAACAGACAGAGAAGATTACAAATTGGAGTAGTTGCACCTTAAAGGATCAGTGTGTAGAATTTAGTTGCATCTAGAGGGGGTGCAGAGTGCAATGGGTTAGGGTTATATTATATGTTATATGTAGATTATATGTCACCGGAAGAAACCCAAGCAAGGTTACCAAGGTTACAGGTTACCATAAAAACTAAGAAATGAGCATTCTCTCTTAAAATAA